>CM068368.1:20152748-20170248 GCA_034769895.1 Magicicada septendecula
CGGCGGCCCTGAATCCCTTACGTACACAATATAATTTACAGATTTTCTCTCTTTTTCGAAGTTTATGAAAACTAAATTCTGTAGTTTATTAATTGTTATATTTGTAATACGTTGCGAAATAAAGTGTTATATTATCACGTACGTACGACGTGAAAATTTTCTAGCAAGAGTAGTAGGAAGGTTGATCAACACTGTAAGTCACCACCATCACCATCGTCAAGGATTTAAACCAAGGATGATTTGTTCCGGTCTCAAACAGACCTCGCATGTCCCAGACCCCTCCGTCCCCTCGGCTTATAGTTCTATAGTTGTTTGGGGATGCGGCAGTCATCCATTCGGCAAAGATCTTTCCACCAATTCAGCCGATACTGGGCGATCCTGTCAACTATACTCATAATATTCAGTTCCTGCCGTATATCTGTGTTGCTTCTACGATCATTGTATGGATTGTATACCCTGCCACGTGCCTGAGAAATCTCATTTCAGCCGCTTGGATGCGACTCGCCTGGCCTTTCGTTAAAGTCCAATTCTCAGACCCATAAACGAATGTGGGAAGAGCCATCACCTTGTAGAATTTTAAGCGTGTTTCTTTACTTGCTGGCTTAAAGCGTTCGCCTAATGGTCCCGCACATAAGGTTGAACTTATGCAACTTATTCACAACGTCGTAATTATAAATTTGTCAAACATTATAAGGCACACTGTAGCCCAGGTATTCAAAATTGCTGACTTGTCCCAGGACACTATCGTCTATAACAATTTTTGCCCGTTTGGGATCACTTCCACGAAAAGTCATCACCTTGATCTTACGTGTGGATGTCTGCAATCCAGAGTCGTTGCAGATTCGATTTAACAAATGTGTCCCCATCTGCGATCTGTTTTCAGCGTCCGAGAAAACAGCCTGATTGTCCGCAAACAACAAAGTATCAATTGTAGAGGGACCAATCATAAAATGTTCTGGAAGACACATCTGCCAGTTTTGTATGACATCGTCAATATATAAATTAAAAAGAGAAGGTGATAATTGACACCCCTGTCGTACTCCACAATTGATCAGGCCAACTCTAGCAGTTGTTGTCGGTTTTCCATCTTTGCCTTCATCTTAACCAAAGTTACCTCGTTCCGTAATCTGTAATATCCCGCAAATCGGCCTCACCTCGGTTCTGTATTGGCAAACGTTGGTTCTGATTCCCATTACTGAATTACAAGATTTCTACACACGACATGTCATTATGATTTCAACTACAGTTTATGCAGTCTTTTTTCAGCTTCTTTATAGTAATATAGTTCCGTAATGTAGTGAACACATTATCCCTGTAATGATAACGTGAGAAGCAAAAATATCTTTACTTTATACCGCATAGGGTATGGTAAAGCTGTTATAAAAGAAAACGATATAAAGATAAAATTAAAATATGAACACACAAAAGATATTTAAGCGAAGACATTTGGACAATATTATTACTTCCATGTTCCATAAGTAAATGAAAGTATGGTGATGGCGAAAAAATCGTGTTCGAGATAACGGCTGATTCTGATTGCGCTACCCTCAAAACATGAAGAAAAGTCATTTTCAAAAAAGGTTTGTGTGTGTGTGTGTGTGTTTGTGGTTGTGTGTCTGTGTGTAGAATATTCCCTATGGCGAACGATAACTGCCGTAAATTCAAACAGAATCAAATAATGTTTGGCATATGTGCCCGAGTTGTAGAAGACTCAAGACCTATTGATTTTTGGAAAAGATCGATTAAGGAAAAGGCGTAGTTTACCTGCAACGTTTTACGTTTTAACAAGAGTAAAGTACTTAATTTTGATAATCAATGTGTCCTGAAAAGAAGGTGATAATCATTCACTGTAGAAAGGTAAGGTTAAGGGAAAGGGGTCGTTTACCTGCAACGTTTTATGTTTTAACAAGGCTAATTTTTTCTATGACAAACGATAACTGCCGCATATTCAAACAGAATCAAATCATTTTTTGAATACGTCCCTGAATTGCAGAGAACTCAATGTGCTTTTGATTTTGGTGAAGATCGGTTTAGGGGAAGGGGTAGTTTACCTGCAACGTTTTACGTTTGAACAAGAGTAAAGTTTTTGAAAATTCGTTTAAACTTTTTTAAACAATGGTAACTGTTAAAAATAAAATAATTTTGTTGCCAGGCAATAAAATTATAATTTTTTCATTTTAATTTAAATCATGTATGGGAGAAAATATATCGTTCGTGGCAGGCAAGCATATCTCAATTATGTAATGTTTACGTTTCCATTTTATTTGTATTGATATTATAAATTTATTCGACCGAAAACTTTTATTTGTATTGATATTATAAATTTATTCGACCGAAAACTTAAAAATTTCAATAAAATATTAACAATTAATATCGTTCCTGCTATGCCACCATGGATACATAAACAAAATAATTTTCCTTCTCAGAAATTCACAGATAAACGCTGGGCAGTATTCTCTTTCTTTCGTGTTGTTTAAATAAAAGATAATTTAATCAAATTAATTCTTTACTTTTAAAATATTAACAACTAGGTTCAATTAGTATTGTTTTATCTTTCTTAGCGTCTCAGCGTCGATTATCTTACCATAAGCGTGCTGACCTATTCGTTCTGAGTGTAGGCCTACATATTAAAAATAATTTTATAATTAATTAGAACATGGAAGTCATGTATGGTTCTCCATACCGATTTTTTATATGTGTACTACGTTATCGGCAGAAAAGAAGTAGTCTCTTTGGAAATACTTAGTTTCAATTTGTCAAACGTAAAACTCGATTTACAAGGTGGGGATACTTTTATTTTTAGAAACTATCGAACCGAATTCCAGTAAATAATTAAAAATATAAATCTTAGAACATGGAAGTGATGTATGGTTCTCCATACAGTTTTTTTATTTACATTGACATACAGTCAATGCAGCCTGTTCTGGGACAATAAATCCATGTTAAGGTACACTAAATAGATTGCAGAGATAATGTCTTTAAGCACAAGCCTTCATATGTCATTACATACAGCGTGTCCGATTAGGAATGCATTCTACTGAACACGTCAAGATATGTATCAAGATGCGTACCGATATATTTGACGTGTTCTGCAGCCTGTAAAGGTTTTACGTTCTTTTTATATAAGGAGAGCGTTTTAGTTTTTGGTAGATTCTGGAAATACTCCCAAACTGCAAAACAACACACTTCCCTACAATCCATAGCTACCTCCATCAACAGAACTAGCCGATGGATGTCCTCTCAGAACTCCTCGCCGCCAGCGTCAAAGAAACACTTAACTCTCAACTTCAAACATATTCAACCTACCATCCTTTCTGATCACATAAAAACTTAAATTTTCTCTAAATTCTTACCAGTCTTTAGCCCTCTTCTTTGTGTCCCCCGCCTACCTTGACGCCTCTATGTCGCCTCCTTCCAGCGTTTGCGACCTGCGTACTCGTCCCTGTCTTGGCCGCCCTCATGTATAAACTAAACTTAATGGGACTTCCATCAGCCACTTCCTTTACCTATGTCTCTACAAACTACATCTAGACACACACACGAACTACTCTACCTTCAATGTACCTCCACCTTCTTCTCTTCCGGCCTGCACTGGCGTGTGTCTCCCCACATCCTACCATCTGGCTAAAAGGGGGGGGGGGCTTGCCCCAGATCAGCTCAAGGCTTGTCCTTTTGGACAAGTCTCAAACATCACGAAAAGAGACTTCTGGTAGAGAATATTACCTGTAGATACTTTTCTCATAAGTTAGCAATTGATACTTGTTCAACCATTAGAATAAAGACGTATGCAAGCTTGGAGACTTCTTCCAAGTTTGCAGTCAGTGCAAAATACACTGTTTGGGAAATTAATGAAGACTGACTTTGTTTGGATTGTGGTAAGTGGCCGCACTGAGGAATATAAAAGGTCGATACTCAACTGTAACAATATTTTAATAATCTTCTATTGTGGTGTATTCATTGTTCTTAATCTAAAGATACATACGATATTTATGATACATAATGATATATATGACACATTATAATACATTAGTAATACATTACTACAAAATACATTAGTACAATAGTATGATACAGTATAATACATATGATTTATTTTTCAGTTAAGGGTTAGTGAGGATCGGTCAAAAATAACACAAATTTCTAACTTATTTGTATCGACGTCCTGATGATGACACCAAACATTGTCGAAACGTCGACACAAATAAGTTAGACATTTGTGTTATTTTTTACCGATTCTCACTAACCCTTCACTGAAAAATGCATTGATTGACTGTCACTACGGATTTAAGTATATGATTTATAATAAAGTGTTAATTACTCACATTCTTAAATTCGATCCGTTTTGGTCATAGGCTATCGTCAGGACATATACACTGGCACTCGCAATCAGAATATTGTAAAACAGTTACTATTTACAAAAAAAAAAAGAAAACGAATTCGTAGACATTGATTAATGAACGTGACCCCATACGTTTGAATCCAGAGAATTCTCGAGAAACTTTGGACACACACGTACGTTTCATGACCATATGTCGTGTTGCAGTATGCAACAATAAGTGCAACAATATTTTAACAAGCAGTACTAAATCCATGTTAATTGTAAACCCAATGTGTTTCTATTGCACAACCTTGTTTAAAAAGTACAATTTGCGTAGCATTAGTCAGCCTACACACATTCTGAACTTTGTATACTATAAAGGTCAAACCAATATTCACGGCTCCTAGTGGGAGGTTCGTAGAATAAATGTAAAAAATCGGTATGGAGAACCGTACATGACTTCCATTTTGTAATATTTATGTTTAAAATAATTTGCTTGATTTCGGTTTGGTAATTTCTAAAGAAATATCGCCCACCCTCAAACTAATTTCACTATTTATAGATATTTTTGTTATTATGGGGTAGTCGTTTAATATAATGTTATTTTCAGTCACTTTATCCATAAAAATTAGTTAAGCTTAGTTTATTCTTATAAAGAAACCGAACTACGCAGATAATCATCCCTCCTCCGAAGCGCTCCGAAGTAACTCATGGACCCTGAGCATCTTGCAGACGGTTCATTCCCTAAAGACGAAAAGTCTCTCTATGAACCGTTCCTCTGTAAACACGTGCAGTTACACTGCCCAGCGATCCACAGGAAGCAAATCGCTATCCACGCTGGACAATTTTTCGGCTTGCACGCGTTGTGTTGGTGTGGGTTTCGGCACTTTCCATTTAAAAAGCGTGCAAATGTAAGAAAATAAACATGATCGAGGCCAGAAATAACCCGAATTGTGTGTGTGTGTGTGTGTGTGTGTGTGTGTGTGTGTGTGTGTGTGTGTGTGTGTGTGTGTGTGTGTGTGTGTGTGTGTGTGTGTGTGTGTGTGTGTGTGTCTTGCCTGCCTTTTTATTGCGGTAATCATAATAATAAAATGGAAACGTAAACATTACATAATTGAGATATGCTTGCCTGCCACGAACGATATATTTTCTCTCACACATGATTTAAATTAAAATGAAAAATTATAGAATTTTTTTAAAGTGAAATGAAATGTTTCCATAGAAACTACTTCTTTGTTGTCAATAATGTATTACACATATAAAACTTATAAAATTTACTTCCTCCATCATCAACTACCATTTTAATTTATAAAAACAATTACCCCCTTCCCCTTCAACTACCCTTTTCATTTATAGATATTTCGTCTACCTTTCTACAGTGGATTATTATGACCTTCTTTTCAGGATACTTTATTTATCAAAATTAAGCGCTTTACTCTTGTTAAAACGTAAAACGTTGCTGGTAAACTAGCCCTCTCCCTTAATCGTTCTTCGCCACAATCAATAGGCCTTGAGTACTCTACAATTCAGAGCTGTATGCAAAAAATTATTTGATTCTGTTTGAATGTGCGGCTGTTATCGTTTGCCATAGAAAAAATTCTACATACAGACACTTTTCGAAAAATGACTTTTTTCATGTTTATATATCATGTTCTGGTAGTACAATCAGAATCTGCCATCATCTCGAAAGCGATTTTTTTCGCCATGACCATACTTCCATTTCCTTATGGAACATGGAAGTAAATATTATACCCTTGATGTGCACAACTGTGCACACACACACACACAGGCTTTAGTATATATTTATAACATAAGCTCACACGGCCCGTGTCTCAACATTATTAAGTTGAAATGAAACCGGGCTGTTAGGACCATGGTAGGTTGTTGGTAACTGGCGACGTGTCGGCTTACGTTTTAATATCCCAGCCACAGGGGATCTTCTTCCTTCCCAGGGATATTCGTTGTTTATACCCGGTAAAAGTACTTGGTTATTCTTCGGCTAAGACCTGATATATGTGCGTTCTCTGTCACTTTGCTTCTCTGGAGAAGATTCCCGGGGGCTGGGATTGAAACGTAAGCCGACTACGGCCTAACAGCCCGCTTTCATTTCAACTTAATAACTTAATAACTTAATAATATAACAACTTAATATGAACAGTGTGTTGAGGTGTTGAGGCTACAGTTAGAAGGTAATGTTGTACTTATTATTTTAGTACTGCATAATTAACATTCAAAAATTGATAGAAAAAGACGTAAACAAATTTAGAAACACATGTTGCCTTTATCGATTTCAAAAAAGCTTTTAGCAGACTGATCAGACCGAAGTTATGTGACATACTTGAAAATAAATGTATGCCACAACGCCTAGTGCAGGCCATGAAGACTTTATATAATAAACACACCGCGATAATCATACACGACGGAGAAGAATCTATCCCGATTGAAACAAAACAAGGCGTAAGACAAGGTTGTTGTCTGCCACCACTACTTTTTAACCTTTATCTAGATGTTCACCAAAAATGCAAACAACAATCCCCTGACGGAATTAAAATCCACCAAAATGAAAACTTGAAAACCATTCTCTTCTCATCCGCGAAGAGCTATATACAGGCTCCGCCAGTGAAGCGGGAAAATTAAAAGTACCCAATTTATTCATGAAACATTTATTATCAGAATTTTTTTTTACAGATTTGAGTTGAGTAAAGTATGCCATTATTTTGCTTTTTAAAAATAACGCCGCTCAAGTGAGAGCCATTTCTGTGTAAACATTCTTCTAATCTTGACCGAAAATTTTCCATCACTCGACGAAGCAGGTCATGTTGAATCCGTGCAATTTCTTGTCTGATATTCGTTTTTAATTCCGGTATGGTGTGCGGTCTATCAATGTACACCCTGCTCTTCAGAAATCCCCAAAGAAAAAAGTCGCATGCGGACAAATCTGGGGATCTTGCAGGCCACGAGATGTCGCCATATCTGGATATGAGTCCGTCCGGGAAGAGTTCTCTTAAAGCAGCCATGGACATACGAGCAGTATGACTTGTGGCCCCATCCTGCTGGAAAAAATTAATTTCCGGAAACCTAGGGAGCTGTTGCATCAAACATTTTCTGACCATGTGTGTGGAGCGGTCTGCATTGACAGTTGTGGTGTTTCCTCTATCGTCTTGGAAAAAATATGGCCCAATAATGCCAGATGATGAAACTGCACACCACACCGTAACTTTCGGATTATGTAATGGCTTTTCATGCAACTCACCTGGGTTTTCATCATTCCAATATCGACTATTTTGTTTGTTTACATATCCATTCAAATGAAAATGTGCTTCATCTGACATAAACATGCGGAGAATAAAGTTTTCATCATCATTTACACGTCGCAATATTTATTCGCTGAAAATCCTGCGACCCAACATATCGCCATCTTTTTCAACTCCTGGATTACTTGAATTTTGTAAGGATGAAAAGATAAGACTTTATGCAAAATTCGTCGTAACGATGTGTCACTAATGTTTAGTGCGGATGCATGTTTCATTGCAGAACGTTGTGGACTACGCGTCAATGCTACTCGAACTCTTTCAATGTTTTCCTCTGTTCTTACAGACCTTGTTGCTCCTCTATGCTTTAAGTTTAATGTGGAACCAGTTTCTTCACACCTTTTCATCCATGACATAATTGCATGAGCGGACGGCACTCTTCCATGTCGTGGAATATTGAAATGATTACGAAACAATCGTTGTACAGAAGTCACACAGTCACCATTCTTATAAAACGATTTTACGCAGAAAGCACGCTGTGCACCGGACCACTGCTCCATGTTTACTAAATGGCATTAAATGTAAAACAACAATCGAAAACCTCCACGCCCTCTCGTGAGCAGAAAATGAACTATTGGACTTTCAAAATTTCCCGCTTCACTGGCGGACCCTGTACTTTGTCATCCGACCAAGCTATATTCGTGACTTTAGAAGACGATCTCCAGCGAGCAATATACATCTTGCATAAAATAGGTAAAGAATATAACTGTAACATATCTAAATCAAAGACAAAAGTTCAGTTAAAAGGTGTAATAAACGAGATCATATTATAAGAAATGAGGAGTTTAGAAGCGATTTAGATATTTTTGCAGTTAATAAAAGGATTAAAGAATACAGAAGAAAATGAATTCTACACGTAGATAGAATGGAATAAAGTAGAATACCGAAGATAGCGAAAGATTACAACTCTAGAGGCTGAAGAAAAGTTGGTAGGCATAAGAAAAGGTGGACTGTGGAACTGGAACAGGCCGCTAAAGCCTAAAACCGTTAACAAGAAGAAGATGATCATGATGATAATGATTATTATTATTTTGAAGAAATTAATCAGTAATTTGTATTCAAAGTTTATCATTTTTCCTTTAAAATAAATCTGATCATGCGACGGAGACAAATTAAGTGCACCCCACAGTGGTAGGTAGCTTTAGATTGATTACATTCCTATGTGTGGAAAAACAGATGCGCGAAATAAAATTCCTGCTAAATGTTTGCCGTGCTTTCAACTGCTGTAGTAGGTTCTTCGACGTGAAGGCTCTCCAATTTATTCCAACAATCGAGTACGCTCGCGCGCCTCTCTGTCTTTGTACTTTTGTTTATGGTTTTTCATAACAGCTTTGTGTTTGTTCTAACGAGAAAGGAAAACTTTTATTAATTTGTTTTCTCAATTTGAGTGAGTTTTGTATTACTAATTGTTACAGTTTTCACAAAAATCGGTTACTTTGTATTATTACGTTCTCATCAGTAAGTTAAATGAATAAATATTTACGTGTGTTTACTCGTCATCTTGCGTTTCGAATTTTTTCCAATAAACTTATTTTTGTCTGAAAATCTCTTGTGGATGCTAGTAGTGTTGTCACGCCATTACAGAAGGTTGACATGCTTCTCGGCTATCCCAGCAGAGCCCAGCTGTAATGTTTGTGTGCGTACGTGACACTTAACATGCCAGCCAGTGTTACGTAATACGGAACATTCTCGTACATTCGATAGTGTTGTTCTACAAGCTTCTCAACTAGCCTAACGGTGCGTGTTTCTGCCAAGGACGCGTTAAAGTATCCTCTAGAATTTTCAAGTGCTTGTTAGGGACGCATATTAGGGAACCCTGCAGACTATAAATAGCTCACACTTGCCGCTTAGTTTTAGTTTCATGTCGGGCGATTTGCACAGTGCGTCTCAAATGGTGTATTAGTGAAAAGTGACTATAGTGCGGAATTCTTTATAGTTGATATTATTATTTGTGTGGCGAGATTGACTTGAACTATCGTACGACTATAATCTTGTTGAATAACTTTTTGATTACAAACTGTTTAATTGTGATAATTAAAGGTGGTTATTCGTGACTTCATTGGTGTCTTGTATTTTGTTTTCCACTGTACCATACGACGATCAGTGAGTCCGTCGTAACAGTATGAATAAAATTTATTGTTTCTGACACAAAATATTTCGTCTATTATAGAACGAGGTATAATGTAGGCACCACGTTCCTTAACGCTGGGAACGCGATATTACAGAATTTATGAAGTACTTGATACTAGTATAGTGGCAAAATATTAGCGTTCTCGTTTATTTATTTATTAATTTAAAATTATTTATTTACGTTATTCTAAACCTTTGAGGTTGGTTGACTTTTCAACAAATATTGTATTAGTCTATAATTCTGCATCTTCTCGTAAGCGAGAAATGAGATCATGGATACGATCCCGTCTCATACAATCGTTTTGGTGGAACAGCTGGTGTCATGTAAGGTACGACTTGTCATATGCATCACGATATTGATTTGAGCTGAGGGTGTCGAAATTTGTGCGCGCCTCATTGTGTCACATCAGTTTGTTCCCAATAACCGAGTCCTGGGGAAGAAAATATCATCGTCTTATTTGAATACAGAATATTTACCGAAATCGTATTGTGTGACCTTATTCTTCTGACGCCTGACACTTTTCTCTGTAAATATTTTTTCTTCCAAGCGCTGAATAAAATGCCAGCGTTCCTTGCATAATTTCGTTGTTCGCATAACACAAGAACGTGTTTTAGGCTGTCAGCAACTTGGAACGAAAATAAAATGTCTGGTAATTGTATTTTGTAATTTATTATATTATTAAATTCAATATATACGTATATATATATATATAAAACAAACACACTGTTATCACGTTGTATTTATTAATTTTTTAATAAATCACGTGGGTCGTCCGAGTATGAGATGGGTGCCGGAACAGGTTTACATAACCTAATCGTTAAATAGGAGAACAAGAAGAAGAAGATTAATTATTCGCATAGTTTCCATTATTTTAGTTGTCATTTAGTGCACTTAGATTTACATGTATCTCAAAATATTATTTACATACGCAATAAAAAACATTACAATTGTTAATTCTATGTTTGATTTTTAATACGATATATGTATTGGCTTTGGTATAAATTCTATTAATTCCACGAACACACTTGAGTGTTTACCTCTGTAGCCTGATCGCAATTGGCCGGCGTTTGATCACCTCCACAGACAAGCGAATTCGATTTGAGAGAACTGTAATTGTTGAATTCCCATTGTTACGACACAATGCTGATGGGTACAAGGTACCGGTACCCTGTGTGTTTAACTAGCCGGCTCTCTATAACGAGCACTTTCAATTAGTCGACGTGTCTAGTCAAATCGATTCAAGTATTTAGCACGTCACATGTCAATTAATTAATTAATTGATTAAGTACAGAAATTTATAATATGTAAATAGTCAAACGGCAGAAGAGGCACATACGATCACTAAGTTAAGTTAGATTTCCTACAAACGGAGTTTGATGTCAATTTTAAAAATATTTAATAAATATTAGTTCAAAATATTGTGATAAATGATAGATTTTTAGAAGAGTGATTAATCAAAGTTCAGCTAAATTTAAATACTTAGCTTCGCAAAATTAATTGAGGCTATTTATTTTAAATTGTTACAATTACCTTGTGTTCCCTTATTTGCAACTTCTTTTTTTACATTTTATACACAACGCGTTTCGACACTTATAGTTCCATCATCAGGTGACAAAACACGTTCACTCACATTGGAGTACGTCAATTAATAAAAGTCACACACACATCCCGTTATTTAACGTACATATTATTATTGGTATCCAAGTCACTTTCTTATTTATAAATTACCTTAGATCCGTCTTGTGACTTTGATTTCTATTTAGAATTACGCGTTTTGGAACATATGTTCCATCATCAGATTCCTTCACTCAGTCGAGATCGTCATATGTTAAAATCACATATTCATTTGTTAAAAATACACGTCAGTATGGGTGCGCACCCTATGAAGGCTGACCGGATACAATCAACCTATCAGATACTAGGCTGTCCGCCTATCAGAGTATCTGGTCAGCCTTCATAGGGTGTTTTTAACATTTGAGTATGTGATTTTACATATGACGATCTCAACTGAGTGAAGGAATCTGATGATGGAACATATGTTCCAAAACGCGTAATTCTAAATATAAAACAAAGTCACACGACGGATCTAAGGTAATTTATTAATTTATAAACCGTTATTTAAGCGATTCCTAACCTGAGTTATCTTACTATGCGCATTCATTAAACCTCTCTTATTTATTTAGCCTACTTTTAACTTATTTATAACTTCCTTTTAGGCATAGGTTTGGTATGCATAATATTGTCAAAACCATTCCCTGTTTCTTTCAATAATTCTAACGGAAACAACAACGTAGGTAAACGCCCTTTTCATCGCGTCCTATCACCGTATATATACCCACTCTTTCCAGTTATTTACCCTTGTTACATAAATATTCCATGTACGCTATTTACTTTTTACCCCTAATGTTCTATATCCGCCCTCTACCTTTTACTTTTTAATTATATTATAAAATGTTTCTTCATTTCCAAAATTAGTTTTAATATTCATTAAAACCGCTCCTTGGACTTGAATACTTGAACTCCTTAAGTTACACAGAGATCTTCCGGAGGAATTCTATCTCATATTTGGGTCGTATATTGCAGACCGATATTTACGTGTTAAGTGTGGGAAAGAGTGCTCGGAATTGAAGTGGATTCTGCGGGTGTTCCGCAGTGCAGTATGCTGGGATCCATCTTGTATCTATTGTACACGAGGGATTTGCCTAATCGTCAGGAAGTTACCGTGGCAACATTTGCTGACGATACTGCGATCCTTACATTGGGCGACGAGGTTGAAACAGCAGCAAACAAGCTCCAGAGCTCTATCGCAGACCTATGTGCATGGACCAACCGGTGGAATGGATCACACTTAATGAATCCAAATCAGTTCATATCAACTTCACCAATAGAAAATTAGATCCAGTAAGGGTTTATATTAATGGGCTGGAAGTGCCATATGCTAACACACCAAAGTAGCTAGGTATGACGCTGGATACAAAGCTTAAATGAAAAGAGCATGTAAGTAGGAAAAAGGAGAAGCTCAACAGAAAATACAGAAAAATGTAATGGCTGTTAGGGAGATACTCGCAGCTAACAGTTGAAAACAAACTACTGTTGTACAAACAAGTTCTGAAGCCTGTGTGGACTTACGGAATTCAGCTGTGGGGCTGCACAAAGAAAACAAACTTAGAAAAGATACAAACCTTTCAGAAAAAAGTAATCAGAAGCCTAGTGGATGCCCCTTGGTATATAAGGAATGACAACCTACACAGAGACCTCAATGTAGAATATGCCAGCGAAATAATAACAAACTATGCAGACAAACATGATCAGAGGATTGAGATCCACGATAACCAATAATGCGACACGTGGTGGAAGAAGCTCCACACGTCCTGAGGCGACTCAAAAGACAGAAGCCACGTGATCTGGTATCGGAATAGAGACAATTAATATGTATAGATCCATTAAAATTTTACGTGACAGAAAAATTAAAACCATTAATAAAACTTCATTAATTAAACCAATTATTAGTTAAGATTATTATATTTAACAAATTTATATGACTTTGATAAAAATCTGACTACTAAAACACAATGCATTTGATTAAGTATAGGCTGTGTATTACGGGCTTGCGATTACAGCGAACTCTCGCGGCGGTAGCGCAACGCGTGAAGGGCGTCTTAACTGTATTGTTAAAACTTTCTTCCCTTGGGAGTCATCTTTCTCAGACTTTACACTTTATTCTCTCCCTGCTTAACCTCACACATTTTTGTTCTTCGAAATTCTGTATTCCTCGGAGAACTTTCAATTTAAAAATAGCAATGATGTAAAGCAATACAATTTAATTTATTTTTGATTCTATTAAAACTGTTTTATTATGTGTTATTAGAATTACGATATACATTACGAAAACACCTACTGAAAATTGTTTAATTTTAATTAAGAAAGTTGTGTTAGCGGTTATAATCACAAACAGAATTATCAATGTTGCACACCACTATACAAAACTTATTCCGATTAGAGCTTTCAAGCTTCATAGCTCATCGTCAGGTCGGAATTCAGTCGGATTTCCGATCTGACGATGAGCTATGAAGTCTGAAAGCGCTAATCGAAATAATTTTTCTATAGTTGTGTGCAACAGTGATAATTCTGTTTGAAAATTTTTGAATTCTGTTTATTGTACACACGTGAAACAAAGAAAATTAAACGAAAATTCATATTAGCGATATAAATATACTATCAAAACAAATATAGCAAAACAGATACAAACAAATATAATTTCGTACTACTGACAAATATTTTATTTAGGTAAACAGATATAACATTGGTCTTTTACTTACTGACATAAAAAATAAAAATATATTTCTCAAACATTTAAAATATTGGCTAATGAATAGAAGCTCAGTTCAGTACCTTTATCATTCTGCCGTTAGTTAATAATACCAGTAATTTTAATCACACGAGACGCTATTATTAACAGAAGAAATTTAATTTGTGTTTGTATTCTATTTAAACTAAGATTTTCAATGGTAACAATAGACAGCTCGAGTCATTTAATAACTATTTAAATAAAATACATAAGAAAATAAAATTCACTATGGAAATTGAAGATAACAAAAATATTAATTTCCTGGATCTAACCATAACAAATAACGGTAATGACCTGAAATACAAAATATACAGAAAGCACACATGCACAGATACGGTTATACATGCTAAGTCATTTCATCCTCCAGCCCAAAAAATGGCTGACAGCTTTATTGACAGATTACTTTGTGTTCCCCTTAATAACGAAGACTATGATCAAGAAGTAAATATTATAAAACAAATAGCTCTAAATAATGGTTACAGGCCAGTAATAATTGATAGAATGATAATGAAACATAAAAAACCTTTAGAAAATAAAAATACCAACATTATTAACCAACATAATAAAAAAACATAAAAAATTCATTTCAGCTAATTATACTGGTTTGATGCCAAATATTTTAAAATCTGTTTTTAAAAGTAAAGGATATACTATTTCATTCAAAACCTGTAATAATTTAAAAATTTTTTCAAAACTAAAATAAATATTCCTTTAAAAAATAAATCAGGAGTCTATAAAATAAAATGCGATAATTGTGCAGCATTCTACATCGGCCAGTCCGGCAGAGATTTTTATACAAGATTTTTAGAGCATATTCCTAAGACAAATAATAATAATTCCAGTTTTGCACAACATTTAATAACAAAAGGTCATAATTATACTAGTTTCGAAAACAATTTCGTAGCGTTACATACTTGCAGGAAGGGTAAATTAATGGATAGCCTAGAGGAGTTCGAAATATATAAAGCTACAAAAAACGCAACAACCAAAAATAACATATTAAATGATCAAATGAACTTCGGATCTAATAACCTGTTTGACAGGTTAAATGATACGGTTGAATGATAATTATAGCCAGTCGTAAGGAAATCGCGGTACAGCGTGCATGCATGCGAGCGCTCCGAGCGATTCAGTTGTTACGTTTTGTATATTTTATTTAAAAGATTTTAAACATTTTAAATTATGACATAACCACAAAATGTGGTATACATTTACGTTATGATTGATATTGTGTATCTGAAGATGGGATGTCATCCCGAAACGCGTCATTGAACGAAAGAAGCTAGTGTCACTAAGGTGGACCGAATAAGGTATAATTTAATTATATTAACCATAAAGTGACTTGGTACGTAAAACATGAATAGATTAAACTAAGAGTATAGCTAGATTTAGTTGTGATGCAAAAGTATTCATGATTTGTTTATTACTAAACATTTTGAACAATTATCACAATAATTTTATTTTATCTGAAAAGATTATATCAGATTTAGTTGAATGTTGAGGAGTTGATTGTATGTTGAGAATTGTCATTACTGCTAAATATTAGGTAAATTATTTTATATTATTGTTAATACTATATTTTAGTTGTAACCATTGATGTGAATTAAGGTTACAGAGGATTATTTCAGTTCTTGTTTATTTTGAAGTTTTAAGGATCAATCTTCTAATATATAGTTCCTCCTCCTATGGCGCTACAGCCCTGGCCTCCACCAATCTCCGCCTCCAATCCACTCTATCCACTGCAACCCTCCTACAGTTTCTTATCCCCATGTCTCTCGCGTCCTCTGCAACGCCATCTTCCCACCTCTTCCTCGGTCTACCTCTTAGGTCTCGTTCCCTCCCATGTACCCAGCAAAGCCCTCTTGGGGTTTCTGCCATCCTCCATTCTCATAACATGTCCGGCCCAACGCAATCTTTGTATTCTTAAAAATTTTGAGACTGGTATTTCTTTATATATTTGATACAGTTCGTTGTTGTATCTCAGTCTCCATGAGCCATTTATAATATATTGTTACGACAGTCCAACTGATCGTCGTATGGTACAGTGGAAAAGAAAATACAAAACACCAATGAAGTCACTATAAAACCAGCTTTAATTATTATCACAATTAACAGTTTGTAATCAACAAGTTATCCAACAAGGTTATACTCGTATAATAATTCAAATTAAATTTGTCCACACGCAATAATAATTTCAACTAATAGAGTCCCGCACAATAATCACTTTTCACTAATAGCCACTAGAAACGCACTGAGTAATCGCCCGAAGTAAACTGACTTCTAAGCGGAAGCTGTCGCTGTTTATAAAGGTATCTTAAGTGCTCCAGAATAATCCTCAACACGCGTCAACAGGCACTCGAAAATTCTAGAGGACACTTGAGCGCGACCTTGGCAGAAACACGTAAAACGACACTACCCATTGTTCGAGACATTTCGTCGTTGTATTTAGTGTAGTCTGTATAAGGTTTTGGTGACTCCATATTGAATAATGTGACAAAATTGTTGGCGACAAGAGTTAATTACACCTACGAATAATTGTTTTCTGTTGAGTTAAGTATACAGCAAGGACACTAATAAACCTTAACTTGTCACTATCTGGTCATTATCTGGTCACCTTCTTTTGTAATCCTCAGTCTGTACATTACTCCACTTCTTCATAAGAATGGACGTTTATATCATTTATTATTACCAGGATTAATATACCAGGCTGTTCAGTTAACGCAAGTGATCAGTACAGACGATAATGAACTTTAATAAATATTGTCAACTTTAATAATCAATGGGAATAAAGACATGCAAGTCTTTGATTCAGACATGTTACAATTATATTCTTTTCCTATTTTATGTAAGATATACATTGCTCCGTCATGTAAGAATTGTATTATGTAAAGAATACAGAAGAAAATGGATTCAACACATCAATAGAATGGAAGAAAGTAGCATACCCAAGATGGCGAAAGGTTACAACCCTAGAGGCAGAAGGGTTGTAATCTAAAGTAAAAACAAAGTTGGCAGACCTAAGAAAATGTGAACTGTGGAATAGGAACAGGCCACTAAAGCCTAAAACCGTTAAGAATATGATGATGATAATGAAGATATGCAAGTATCGTCATCATCATCGTCAGGTCCTGGGCGAGTCCTGGGCGACTGCTGGCCTCCTGGAGGAGACCTCGCCAACGGTCTCTGTCTAATGCAACCTTTGTAAAGTTGCGGTTTCCGGTCCTTTCTGCATCCTGGCGCACTCCATCTCGCCACCTCAGCTTTGATCTTTGCGCTTTTCTTTTGGCTTCACAGGAAGAGGCGGGTTTTAAACGGTCCTGACAACATAACTTATCACGCCGTCCTGCTTTATCTTTTCGAATATCGTCGAGTCGTGTGGCAGGTTACATAAC
>CM068368.1:20172748-20294019 GCA_034769895.1 Magicicada septendecula
CAAACCTTGTCCACACACAATAATAATGTCAACTAACGGAGTGCCGCACAATTATATCACTTCGCCACAATACTTGAATAAATCGCCACTTAACTTCAGTGAGCAATCGCCTGAAGTAAACTGAACTAAGCGGCAGGTGGGAGCTATTTACGATCTGCAGGGTTCCACAATATGCGTCCTTAATAAGCACTTAAAAATTCTGGAGGATACTTGAGCGCGGCCTTAGCAGAAACACACACCGGCAGGGCTAGTCGAGAAGCTTGAAGAACGACACCGTCGAACGTACGAGAAAGTTCCGTATTACGTAACACGCACAGTGCGCCGACCGGTGCGGTCTGGAATAGTCACGATTGTTGACGCATGATAAGTGTCACGTAATTGTCTTTCATCTCAAAGTAGCAGCAATATGTACAGCTGGTAGCATACATTACAGCTGGGCTCTGTTGGGATAGCCGAGATACTTGTAGAACGTTCCGTATTACGTACATTATTATCAGCCGGGCTGTTTGGCCCACTTTTACAAACTGTCGTACCAGGACGATCTAAGCTGGAAAGCAGCAACATCAAGTGCTATCTTATTGGCTTGGTAACACAGCTTGGCGGATCTTGCCGGTGCAAAAATGTATAAAAGTGGGCCTTTTCAGACAAAACATAGTACCTACGTCATCTCTGAGATGAATTTGCGGACATGTGTGCGTGTGTGTGTGTGTGTGTGTGTGTGTTGTGCTTTATGTGTATTATATGTTGTAAGTGCATAATACTCATGGGATATACATATTACTTACTGAACTGTTTCGTGTAAGGAAAACGAACGCACTTTTCCAATTTCAGCTAAATGATATTTATGGACAAAATCGTTATGAAGAACCTCACATATGACTTCCATGTTCTAAGATTTATATTTGAAATCATTTACTTGAATTAAGTTTGATAATTTCTAAAAAAAATCCCCCACCCTCAAACTATTTTCAGTATTTATAGATACTTGTGTTATTATGGGGCAGTCGTTTAATATAATGTAATTTTCGAGTCACTTTATCTATAAGAATTGGGTACTTCATTCTTGTGAAGAAGCTTTATTCTTACATAAACTACGCAGACAATCACGCATTAATTACATATTTATATAATTATGTTGCGACAAATTATTTTGTGGTCTGCTGCGCCTTGGTTGCGGATCTTCACGATTTAAATTAAAATAAAAAAAAATTATAATTATATTACGTGTAAACAAAATTATTTTATTTTTAACAATTACTATTGTTTGAAAAAGATTAAATGCATTTTTATTTAATTTCATCAATCTCATTAAATACGTACCAAACGTAAAAAATTACCCCCTCCCCTTTTAACTACCTTTTTCATTTATAGATATTTCATCTACCTTTCTAGAGTGGATTAATATGACTTTCTTTTGAAGATAATTTATTTATCAAAATTAAGTACTTTACTCTTGTTAAGACATAAAACGTTGCTGGTAAACTACCCCTTCCCCTTAACCGATTTTTTACCAAAATCAATAATCCTTTAGTCCTCTACAACTCAGACTTATATGCAAAACATTATTTGATTCTGTTTGAATTTGTGCAGTTATCGTTCGCCATAGAAAAAATTCTACACCCGGACGCACAGACACACAGACAATTTTCGAGAAATGACTTTTCTTTATGTTTTAAGGGTAGTAGAATTAGAATTAGTTTTTATCTCGAACACAATTTTATTCGCGATCACCATACTTCCATTTCCTTACGCAACATGGAAGTAAAAGTCACTTTTATTTAAGCGAATAACTCTAAAATGATTAATTTAAAATGCTAACACTCTCAAATGATTAATGGAAAAGTGTGACATTTAACGATAAACGAACACTCAAACAACTGTATAGATTCGGCAGAAAACAAGGATGGATACGATTTATATTAACAGTGTTTTAATTTCGTGGATTGATTTTCCAGCTTCTCTGACAAGACGCACTGTAATTTGTCACTGTCTTTCATTCGTTTAAACTCATTTCATAGACTCATTAATCCTGGTCCGCTCCAAACACTAGATTGGGGTCTTATTTCTTGTTGTACGTTATGAAGGTGGGATCCGAAACGGGGTGCAACGCGAACATACTGTTACGACATCACAGAACAATCTACGTGTTTATAGAATGTTCCAGAGGGATCCGGAATGTAACGTGTGTGGCGTAAATGCTTGTCGACGCATTTGCTAGACTGTGGCAGACTTCGCGCGGGCGCACGGAATGTGTCAAGGTCGCAATTAATTACGTCGTAACTATACTGGCGCTATCGCCCATTATGGAATAATCTAGTAATTTGGGGAGATATAAATACCAGTACTCAACGACGTTCAGTTTTAGTTATAATCGCGAATATATTACAGTGCGGTTCGAGTTTACTGTCGGGCGATTGCAAGTGATTATCTGGCGATATTACTGTGCACGTTCAAGTGGTTATTAGTTAAGTGTGGTGTTTTATAATCGGACGGTATATTGTAATACAATAGTTGACATTTATTTGCGTGTGAACAATTTTTATTTGATTTGTTATAAGAGACTGTTTTGCTAATTACGAACTGTTTAACTGTGAAAATTAAAGCTGGTGATTAGTGACTTAATTGGTGTCTTGTATTTTGTTTCCACTGTACCATACGACGATCAAGTAGACCGTCGTAACAATAGTACATTGAAGAGAAATGCACCAGCCTCTCCACCACAACTCTACTTTCACCTACACGTTGGTGGGCCCTGTTACGCCGAGCAATCCACTCCAAGGTTGTGGTAGTCAATCCCTTCGGAGGAGTGGATCGGTAAACAAACGAGAGATGGGGGTACTGTCAGAACAGCCGGGGGGTATACTGGTCCCCGGCCTGGCAGGATGGTGCACGTGTAAACATGTTAAAAAAATTAAATTGTTAAAATTACCTTGTGTATCCAGGATCCCTTCCTTCTTTATATTTTATAAACAACTTCTTTCTTTATATTTTATACACAACGCGTTTTGAGCCTTATAGACCCATCATCAGGTGATAACATGTGTTCAGTCACATGGAGTACGTCAATTAGTAAATAAACGGGATGTGTGTGACTTTTATTACACTCAAGGATACATAAGGTAATTTTAACAATTTAATAATTGTACATGCAACTATGTATATAAAAAGCTTAATACTGTCGATTTTTTTCTAGCGTTTAATAATTTTTCTCACCGTTCATACAACAAGATCATTGCGATCTACGTCACAATATACTATTTATAGGTTTTGGATTATGTATAGTAATAATGTCCCAATACGGTAGGCGATAACGGTCGTATCTTGTACGTTGCAGTTTTAGTGTTGGTAACACTGATGACTTATTAGCGTTGTTCACCTAATAAACAAGAATTAGTGTGGCTCACAGCAGAGAACTGTGTGCGTGTTAGTACACAGTATCTACTGCGAGCGCCTGTTGCCATGGCGACCGCCGCCGTATTAACCGTAATCAAGGCTCTGCTGCTCAGTTAGATCTTGATGCAAATAATGTTCTCGTTAATTTTAGTGCCTGTAAATCAACCCCATCCCGTTTTATAAAGCAATATATTATTCTTGTATAATGTACACCAGACGTATGTTGGGGTCTGGTGACCATTAAAGGTATACATCGTACATTTTGTTGAAGGAATTCTCAGTTTTTACTTGAATGTTTGGTATTTGTCTGTCTATCTGTGTGTTTCCTGTATGACTCATGATAATATTTGAACGCGATTTTCGTATTATCATGATCAAGCGATTTTCGTAATACTTGGCATAGGGTAACCTGGGGTAAAGGTGCGCAAATTCTATGTTATGGATATTTTCCAAGTCAATTTGAAATATTTATTAATAAAAAAAATTCTACGCTATACTTACGTCTGTGCTTTACATTATGATGAATAAAAAGCCTGGCCGGAAGCACACAGTAATTAATGAAAAAAAAATATTTCAGCGTAATGCAAATGCGTACTTTTGCCCCGTGGTTGGGGCAAACGTGCGCATACCTTGTAACGTTCTGAGGCAAATGGAGCGAGTTTAATTTGGTATTGTAGGATTTACATAGAACATCTGTAACAATTATTTTAATAATATATGTTTATTAACAGTAAGAAATTGATATTATGATATTATAACAGTAAGTGATTATCATAAATTGGATATTTATTAACGTGTAATACAAATTGAAAAATGTTATGAACAACAAACATTAAAAAATAGTAAATATAAAAAAATGACGTTAAAAACATTTTACAAATCTTAAACACAACAGTTAAGGCTAATACTAAAGACAATAGTCACAGATAAAATCTCCTTGTTCATAAGAACAATTTTAATAGTTTTCTAAGGGAGGATTCTTTTAAATGCAATTTAGTAGCTGCCTGCCTACGTGAAAAGCCTTCACTTATCAGATTCCTAGCTTTTTCTAATAATTCTTCGGTGATAGGAATAGCGTCGGTTTTCCGTTTGTATGTTCTAAAACAGGTAAGAAAAACGACAAGGCTACAGTGATAAGTACCAACATGGGGCAAAGGTATGCACGCGCACCTTTGCGCCGACAGGAACGCGCACCTTTGCCCCAGAACGCCACGTTTGTTTGTCGATACTGCCCACGCCTTATTATAGGTTAACTTAGAAGTATAAACTGTTCTAAACACACAAAAATACGGGCATTATCATAAAATATTTGAAGGATCTTGAACGTTTCAGAGCACTACGTTTTTTTAATCAGACTATCGCTTAACATCTAGAGTTGAAGAGATTAAAAGTAATTTTTACCTCATTTTGAAGCAAAGCAATGACGAAGCGTAACGTAACTATGCACAAGGACACACCACAATGGCAGCTTACTGCTGTAGTAGCAGAGCTGCCAACATGCAAGCGATAGATGAAAGAACCCTAATTCGTACCTTTGCCCCATGCGTACTTTTACCCCAGGTTACCCTATGTGTCCCACATTTTTACCCAACTTCTTCTTCTTCTCCTCTTCAAGTATTAGGTTATATAAACCTGTTGCTGCACACATCTCATCTTCGGACGCCACGTAGAAGGGTTTAGTCTTCAAGATGGTACAAGAAACAAGGCAAGGTGTACGGCAGAAACTGAATATCATAAGTAGTATGCTCGACAGGATAGCCCAGTATCGGTTAAAATGTTTGGTACATCTGTAATTGTTGAAAAATGAGACAAAGGGACGGAGAGGTGTGGGATGTCGGAAGAGGCGTTGGAGTGACCAACTCACATCTATCTGCTACAGACCGGAACAAACCATCTTTAGTTTAATTCTAGCTGAAGATGATGATGATGATGATAAACGCACTTAGTGGGAACCTAAAATCAATTAGTAGTGTTGTTGAAAATAATTAAAACTGTTTGAACATATTGCGCACATGTAAAGTGTTATAATTTCAAGTTGACATAACGTGGATAATTCACTCAAAAACATTTTGCCTTTTCACGCGATATCATCAATAATAAATCAGCTAGAACGAGTTAATTACTGATGCAATACAATAGATAATTTTAATAGTCATTTTAAAATGTTAAAACATTTTAGTAATTAAAACTTTTTTACATGAACAACGCATACGAATGCGTTTTGTTCAAATAATTACTTTGAATTGTTTCATACAATCGCATAATGCATACCTTATCCAAATATGAATGAGAAAATATTTATTTTGTTAAAATGTTGGCTTTTAAATTATGAAAATTGATTAAATGAAAGTGTTTTAATTTAGTTATTTTCTTGTTTCATCTTTTTGTAATAGCCTCTACAATAATTTATTATTCTGCATGATTTATATCTTATTCAGTCAAGTATCTTTGGTTTACCTCATTTCGTAACTAGTTAATTAATTACCACAACTTAATTATGAATATTTGTTGCTGCCCCGTTAGACGATACAAACATTGCTCTTTCATTTCCACGCCAACATTTAGCTAATATTCCTAGACTTCTGTAGGATTTAAGTGTTTTATATTTAAACATTTTTGTGGTTTAATTTTTTCTATTCCGCCTATATGTTCACTTCATTTTCTTCTTCTCCCTCTCCTCTTCAAGGATTAGGTTACATAAACCTGTTCCGGCACCCACCTCATCCTTGGAGGACCCATGTCTCTTCTACCAATGGCTTTATAGTTCAGTGCCGTTTTTGGCAATCGATCCTCTGTCATCCTTTGCAGATGAGCCCACCACTCTATTCTGTAAATTGAAATAATTTCATTTATGTCCTTTATTTTGAGTTCTGCTCTCATATGTTCATTCCTTATTTTATCTTGCAATGTATAATTTAAAGTATTTCGAAGATACTGCATTTGAGCACTTTGAATCTTGCCACTTTCGTTTTTTATCTAACCCACGCATCACTCGCATATATCTGCTAGGGACCTGAACAATCATTTTTGGTTTAATCCTAGCTGATTATGATGATAATGATGATAAATGTAGTTAGTGAGAACCTAATGTTAATTCGTAGTGTTGTTGAAAATAATTAAAACTGTTTGAACATATTGCACAGGTGTAAAGTATTATAATTTCAAGTTGGCATAACGTGAAAATTCACTCAAAAACATTTTGCTTTTTCACGTGATATCATCAATAATAAATCAGCTAGAACAAGTTAATTACTGACGCAATACAATAGATAATTTTAAAAGTAATTTTAAAATGTTAATTTTAGTGATTACAAATTTTTGAACACGAAAAACCCATATGAATGCGTTTTGTTTAAAACTGGCATTACTTGGAATTATTTAATATAATCGCATATAATGCTTTTCTTATCAAAATGTGAATCAGAAAATATTTATTTAGTTAAAATGTTGCCTTTTGAAATGATGAAAATTGATTAAATGAAAATGTTTTAATTTAATTCTTTTCTTATTTTGTCTTTTTTGTAATAGTCTCTGTAATGATTTATTATTCTGCATGATTTACATGTTATTCATTTAAATTATTCATTTTAAAACAATCAGAAGAAGAAGAAGAAGAAGAAGAAGAAGAAGTTGTGTTGGATTTATTAGCAAAGTGTATGGAAAAATTCCTGTGCAGTTTGGACGGGACGATGTGATTCAGTAGGGTGTGGAAGACATAGTTAACATATGTCAGTTGGCGGGGGGGGGGGGTTAAGCAGTGTGTACGACACGTCGCATACTGATAGATCTGTATCAGAGGCAATGCAATTTACAATGTGCGAACCGCAGCGTCTCGAGATTAACAGCAACATTATTGCCATTGTCTCAAGAGGTATGACAAAAATCTTATTATCTTAATATCAGGGTTGTAACTTAGCACATACAAAAATGCACAAAAAACTGAAACGTTTTAATGACACTTAAATTTTTTCCATTCAATTTTTATCTTCTTCTCTCTTTCTCCTTCTTGTTTTTCTGTTAGGCCACGTCGTAAAGGTCTGTCCTCGAACCATTCCTTGCATATTGTATGCACATTTTCTCTTAATACCCGAGCAAATGTATGTGTGTGCTTTAATCAAAGCGTAATATTTTATAGATCACGAGCACATTAAAAACGTTTAAACGCTATTACCAATTATATACACACACCAATTATAAGGTTTGAGAGACACAGCATTACTGGCTAACTCCCTTATCTATTGGAATTTCACCTGAAAGCCTACCATTCAGATCCCGGACTACAGACGTACTTTTGTAAAGGATCTTAACTGAATGTATTAAATGCTGTGGATATTCTCTTATATCCTTTGTATTCCATAACTTTTGACGGTCTACATTATCAAATGCTTTTTCCTGATCAACAAAAGCGATATGCCAACTTTGTCGTGTTTGCTTGCTAAACTGATACTTGCCATGTTCCGGACGAGAGCTTTCATTGTTTCAACCATTTTAAAGTCCTAATCCACGACCCTCAATCTTGTTATTTCAATTAGCAGTCTATGAAATTCCAACGTTGTCGTGTTTACTCGCTAAACTGCTAAAGCTGAAACACTGAAAGGCCTCGTCCGGAACATGGCAAGCAGCTGTTCAGCAAGTAAACACGACAAAGTTGGAATCACAGAGACTGCTAATTCAAATGACAAGATGAAAAAAGCAATATGCGTTTCCTGGTTATATTTCCGCCTTTTCTCTATTATCTGTCGTAATACAAACAATATATTCACAGTCGACACACTTTTTCTAAAACCCATTTGCTCTTTAAGAATATTCTCTCTTTTACCATAACTGTTATCTCTCTTCCAAGCAACTGGCGGTAAAACCTCCTCCAATGGGACTACACAGCCCTTGTTGGGCCCTGGCCTCCTTCAATTTTTTCCCCCCATTCTCTTCTGTCGGTAGCCATCCTCCTCCAGGAACGCACTTTCAGTATTTCTTTCGCATCCTCATCCACCGCGTCCTCCCATCTTCTCCTCGGTCTTCTTCCGTGGTTTCTGATATTCAATAGTTTTCGTGGTATTCTGTCTTCCCCCACCTGGCTACATGACCAGGACACCTTAGACATTTTAGGTTAGTTGTCTCCAAGTCGCTTATGTTAATATATATATATAGACGTATTTACCAGATATCCGTCGTGCGACTTCGTATTTCTTGTCCTTTATGACGCGTTTCGGCAACGAATTGCCGTCTTCAGAAAACTTAATCACTCATTATAGATCGTTAAAAAATTAAAATACCAAAATCATTACAGTAAAAGTGCACTTTTACGACAGCGGAAATTCACGCGAGAAACAAAATTTCATGTTCGCGTATGTGAATTTCTTCTGTCGTAAAAGTGCACTTTTACTATAATGATTTTGGTATTTTCATTTTTTAACGATCTCTAATGAGTGATTAAGTTTTCTGAAGATGGCAATTCGTTGCCGAAACGCGTCATAAAGGACAAGAAAAACGAAGTCGCACGAAGGATATCTGGTAAATAAGTCTATATATACACCTTAAACGCTGTAGTTTTATGCATGTGTTAGCGGTGGTTCTTTATACATTTGATACAATTCAAAGTTATATCTTATTATCCAGGCATGTACGTCATTAACTGGTCCCACGATTCTTCGTAATATTTTTCTTTCAAAGATATCGATAGTGTTTGCTGCTTTGAAGTTCAGGATACACGTTTCGCAGCTGTAGGTTATGATGGGTCTTATTATTGATTTGTATATCTTTAGTTTCATGTTTCTGTGGATTTGTTTGGATCTGAAGATGTGGTGAAATACGCTTTATTGCCTTGGACTATCGTGTTCCGGATTTCGCCTTCTTCTGTGCCATTTTTTTCTAATATGGTTCCCATGTATTTAAAGTTGTCCATCTTTTCAATATTGTCGATTGTTACGTAGTTTCTTTGACTTCTAGTCTGCACTAATATTTTTGTTTTATCTATGCTGATTTTGAGGCCTATATCGCTAGCATTTTTTTGAGCGCAAAGTAAGTTTCCTCTGCTGCATTTTTGGTCCAACACATTATGTTGATGTCGTCCGCGTAGGCTGATAATTAGACCGATTTGTTTGACAGAACGTTATTTCTTCCTACTGACAGTTTTCTGATTACATGTTCTACAGCTGGATTAAACAAGGTCGGGGCCAGTCCTTCTCCTTGTTTTAACCTTCGATTGATTACAAATCCTTCTGTCAGGTGTCCTTGTATTCGTACTTGAGCTTCTGTATTAGCCATTGTCAACTGGCGGTAAATATGTTGATGAATTTAACTTTTCTACTAATTGCTAATTTCTGCAACACCAGGAAATTGTAAACTGCGGCTTCCTCTATGACTCCTGATTCACCTTCCGGTTCCTGTTTTCCAACGAAGTTACTGTCCCTCATCATGTGTCGTGTTCAATTTATCTCTATCTAGTTTCTTATTTTTTTTTTTAAGTGAGAACATCATATGTCCCCCCATAGTACTGGAGAGGATGAGTAATGCTTTATGGTCTCATCCCTTGATGAAGGGAAATATCCAACCTCACCTCCAAGTGGTGGGGGATGGGCAACACCTACAGATGTGTAACGCGGCTCTGGAGACCAAGTGACAGCCGGTATAAGCTGTCCCTCCTATTCTTGTCATTGTCAAGTAGAGGTTGAGGCACCCTCTTGGCTGTGGGGTGAGAAATTGCCTCTGAAGATGGATGACCATCCATTGGTCAACGATGTAGGATGTGGGAGGCAAGGAGAAACCACCACCTTAAAGATCCTTATGGATATCTCAACAGGGAAAAACTGGTCTCTTTAGTCTGGTAAGACAGCAAGTTTATGGGAGAACAACCAGACAGAAAAACGGGCTGGACGTTAAGCCTGAAGGTGGCAACCCCACCATACGTCTTACCCTGCGATATGCTAGTAACATATCCAGGGGACATATTCACTACTAAATTGCCTCAAATAAGGACTATCCGGACGGATACTCGACAGGATTGCCCAGTATCGGCTAAATTCGTGGGAACATCTTTGCCGAATGGATGACTGCCGCATCCCCGAACAACTATGGAACTATAAGCCGAAAGGACGGAGAGGTTTGGGACGTCTGAGGAAGCGCTGGAGTGACCAGCAGCAATCTTTACCCGTTTGAAACCGGAACAAACCATGCTTGGTTTAATCCTTGAAGTAGATGATGGTGAACTTCATATACGGCACTATGGTGCCCGGAACACTTCCGTAAACCTCGCGCTTCTAGAACAGTAAAATGGTTCAAATTGTAACGAAATATATGAAACGAAAAAGCAGTGTTGCCAGGTCAATTAAACATCTTTTCCCCAAACAACCCCAGCCTATCTGTTGTTAGGTCTTTCAATTTCAATTTCAATTTCAATTTCAATTTCATTCTGAGGACGATCCCACATTTTACTGATCGAAACGTCAAGTCAGAAAAATATTACGCTGAAAGGAGTTGGAGAAATTACCCGTAAGAAATCATCGGTGCGTCGCTTAGAAGTTTTAATGACTTTAATTCCATTATTAATCGTAGAAAACAATATAAGAAACGCTGTTTCAGATACAAAATTGTCTTGTTATAATATTGAGAGTGAAAACAGTAACAAATGGACGCCTCGCGCAGCGTTGGGCAGACAGTGACAGATTGTACACCACAACAGGCGGAATCGATCCGCGAAATATAATTGCTGTAAAAATTTGGTCGGACGTTAAGACTTAACACACATCCTAGATTTAATCAGCCCGTCCTGTACTTATGATCATTCAGCATATTTATAACTGTTTCTTCAAATATTTCTCTTTGAGTGAGCATGTGCTTTCGTGCTCTCTTTTTTAATAAAATTTTGCTTTTAAATATAAATTTCGATGGCGAGTAATCACAGTGTACAGCATTCGGTCGGACATTAATCACGACATCATTCAGTCCAAAGAAATACATCGTTTCGATTATTATTAATCTATAACCGTCTTCAGGTGTTATAAAAATTAAGCCGTTTCGTTTAAATCTATTTTGTTATTTCACTTGCAAAGGCAAGATGCTGCCTGTTCCATCTTCAAAAATCCTCCAGCTATCTCTTCCTGGGTTTATCAACACACCTGTGTCCTATAGGTTTGTATTTCCAGACTTGTTTGGTCAATCTGGAATCTGATATTCTTTCTAAGTGTTCTTTCCGCCGTTGTTTGTAATCTTTTAAATTTTCATTGAAGTTAAAAACTTGTAACTCTTCTCTTAAAATATTTTTTGTAACACTGACTCTACAGTACTTCTATTTTTGGCCCGTGGAATCACTAAAGTTAAATAATTTCCAATGTAAACACTAAATTCGGGCTTAGGTTAAAATTATTTTTAGTCTGATGGCCGCATGGATTTTTGCATGTTTTTGATATTATGAACGGTTTTTATATCCTGGTGTGAAGAGTTTTGAAATTTCCAAAACAGAAACTAGGCCTATATCAGGTTTTGGTTAAACTTCTCTTTAATTTAATACCTACAGGGATTTTTAAGATTGTTTTCAAATTTTTGCTCCCTTATTTTTGAGAGCTTCAGTCTCAAAAATAAGAGGAGTCTGTGGATAAAACTTTGAACAGGCAGTCTAAGTTTTACGAAAATGGGTTGGTACGTTAAAACGTGAATGCGAGGGTGTCGTGAATGGTATCCCAAACAGATAGATAAAAACAGACAGACAAATCCCAAATAGTCGAGTTAAAACCGAGAATTCGCTTCGCTCGTTCTAAGGAAAACTTTCAGAACTGAAAAGGAAATTCCTTATACGGTCAAGTTTAGAACACCTTTCAACTCCTCTTAAGAACGCCATTTCCGAGGCCTGTATTTTACTGTCTTGTTTCTTGGTTGTTGTCCATAATTCACACCCATAGACAGTATACCGACCGCCATAACTTTGTAGAACTATAATTTTGTATCTCGACGTAGCTTGTTTCTGAAAATACGGTTCATTGTCAAGCAGATCATCTGGAAGTTTCATAACTTAACATCAATATCATAATTACTATGATAGCCATTATCATTTCTCAAATAATTAAAGTAGCTCATGTGTTCTATAATGCGAGCATTAATAATTATTTTTGTTATTATTTTGCTTCTTGCGTTGAAGTGCATTATTTTTGCTTGTATAGTGGAGATTTTCATATTGTATTGTTTGCAAATGGAAATATCCAATTAAACTAAAATACTTCATTTAAATGCAGTTTCAATTCTTAGTTTTTAAATCGTATTTTTTTTAAAACTGGTTATTTCTATATTTTTACTTTTATTTTTATTTTTAGATTGTGTAAGTTTTAAATTTGTTTTTTCTTTACGTTAGACTTTACCAGCCCGATCTGTACTTATGATCGTTCAGCATATTTATAACTGTTTCTTCAAATATTTCTCTTTGAGTGAGCATGTGTTTTGTCTCTAGAAATGTGCAGGAATTTAGAGAAGTATTTGATTTTTACAAACATGAAGGTGTTTTAAAAATATTTTAACATATTTGTTATTTAAATATTTGTTGTCCGCAAACAACAGAGTGTCAATTGCAGAGTGGCCAATTATAAAATGTTCCGGAAAACACATCTGCCAGTTTTGTATGACATCGTGTGTGTGTGTGTGTGTGTGTGTGTGTGTGTGTGTGTGTGTGTGTGTGTGTGTGTGTGTGTGTGTGTGTGTGTGTGTGTGTGTGTGTGTGTGTGTGTGTGTGTGTGTGTGTGTGTGTTGTAACGCTACATAACCCGGTCCCAATAAATTAAATCATGATAACATAAAGGTCAGAAATGGGTAACCTATAACTAGCTCTAAATTAAAGTATATCACTAAACATGATAAACAATTCGAATGATATACGGTGCAAAGTGAGTTATAGTGTACCCATTGAGGTAAAAAAGTGAAAGTGAAGATAACTTATTACAGAATTGTGCTGTAGGTTTGGGCATTATAAAACCATGAGAGTAGACTATAATACTACTAACTGATTTTGTATTTTATTTATTTATTGTAATATTTATATTGTATGGACAACCAATTGTTATACCTAAGTTAATGTTATATTTTTTCAAATATTTGTGTTATAATATAAGATAACCCAGGGTTCGTTTTAAAAAACATAAAAAATTTTAAATATAAAAGGATAATAAAAAATTAAAATAATACTATGAGGGAAATGGCAACAGGAAGTAGTGCAGTGTAGAAATACTATGAGAGACTAAATAAATAATATATATAAATTTATTTAAAGATAATAAAATTATCAAATACTTATATACAAGGTCATAAGAAAATCAACAAAAACTTATTATGTAAACCAAATTGATAAAGAAACCGGAATGGAAAAGAATTATTTTTCGGTAAATAAAATATAAATTTATAATAATTACAAACTGCCTGTATAATAAAAATACTATGGGTAACTAAGAGTGACGGAAATAACAAGTATTGTTAATAATTTTTTTGGAAAAAACCATAGAGTTGACAAAATGATGCTACTACAATTCTAATAAAATTAGAACTAATATTTCTGGAACTTTGGAGGAGTGAAAATTAGTACAAAATTAACAAGCAACATGACCACTATATAATCATCCGTTATTTATTAAAATTAAATGGTTATACTCTTTAAAAAACAGTGAAAGAAAACCTTCTGATGATTCAACATAGTTTCGCCATAGTTCAAGTTGACAATAGAATATGAGCCAGACGGTAATGAAATTATAACTCCAGACGGATCTCACCAGAGAAAAAGCTTCATTCCCGTAAGAACCATACGAAGAGAGGTAATATAAACATTTCGTTTAATAGTTAACGAAGAAAACGCATTCCGAATGTTGGTATAGAAAACGAAACTAGTCAAATTTAATCACATGTTTTTTAAAGTAAACAAACGCCCGCTGCTCTCTTACGGACATTCCTGGAACTACATACTAAACGAAAAATAAACAAATTTATTTAATATTTTTTCGGTATTTGTAAAGCTTAGTAATTATCCATTTCTGACCATCCCATAACAAAAAGAACTTACCCTTAACCCTGGGGAATTATTAAGAATTATATATTAATTGATGTTTTGAAAATAGTGTAAAATTTGGTAAACAAAACTATATATGTTTTTTTTCTTTAGACAATTCCTTGTTTACTCGATGAAATCGATATTATGTTTTATGTAAGTAAAGATCAATTGTGATACTTGTATTTTGGTGGCAGGAAACAAAAACCAATAATATAAATAAATAATATTATTGAAAAATGATATTGAATAATAAAGTGTGTTATAATTTTTGTAGTGGGTAGTTGTAATAGATTTCAGCACAAAAACAGAAGAGATCAACACATCGGATCAGATTTCGCTATAGTGTAGGCTGGTTGAACTAGGCGTGGAAACTTGTCTCACAATCAGCTGATTTAAATTACAGCGAACAATTTGAAAAATCAGAAATCGTCTAAACCGAGTGTAAATAATTGGTACTTACTCTTTCTTCCTCATAAGGCTGAACAACTTCCCTCCTTGACCCCAAATCACACACTCTCGATTTCTGTTTAGATTGAGTAACATTGAAAAATCCTTTATTTATTTTTTTTTTAAACGTCAGTTATTATAATTCATAAGTGGCGACTGCGGAGAGGCGGAAACTTTAATATATCAAACCGCGACGTTACAAGATTGACGCATACCACGTGGGGCATATAATATAACTCTACTATACCTCACTGCGTTACGTTACAAGATTGGCGCATAACAACATTGGGAGCTTAATTAAATAAGACGAACACCCAATAAGCCACATACAAAGTTTTCGATAAAACCTCTACAAAAACCGCTACGTTACAATATATATATATAAATTAAAAAAAGAAGGTGAATATTGTAACGCAACAGAAATGCCAGCATTCATGTTACATAAAAATAAGGTTCACCGAATAATAAATAAGTCAATGTTTAACACCATAATAGAACAAAGATCCAATAATTACAAAGATAATCATAGATAAAATTAAATAAGGATGCAAGGTAGTGTTAACAAGAATAAACAAACCTGTAATTTAAATAATAGCTGATGATATATGTTTAATGAAAAGCAAACAAAAAATGAAACAATTATTTAATTTAAAGTAATAACAAATAAGAATTTTGAGTTAAGAAGTATTATTTTATGACAACAAATGTTATGATAAAGTTTATGTTATGTTATACCAAATATGTGTTGAGTTAATGAAAGATAATGAAACAAGTTGTATTATTCAATGACTGTTGTAGAATGAAGTGTGAAGCAGTTAATCAATGTTCATAGATTTGAATTTTGTTATATGTGATCAATAGATCAAGATAAAATTGTTATTAGATATAGAAAAATAATTGTTTACATAAATGTTAATAGTTAATATTTGATTGTATGTATGAATTTATGTAAAAGGGGCTATAGATATTTAACAGTTATAAACACAGTTAGATCAGTTTACAATAAAAGGCCTAACAGCCAAACTACTATATAAACACTCATAACATAAAGATTAGGTACATCAATTAATAATAATTAATAAATACGATTTGAAGAGCTAGAAAAAACATTAAATTGATAATAATATATAATAAAATTTATACAAATATGATAATACCATAATGCCATGAGATCGATTAGTAACATATAATATCGAAAGTGGATTAAATATAAAAAAAAGGAAAAAAACCGGCAGAATATGTATAGAAAATAATAAACCAACTATCGGTAAAGTTACATTCCGATAGGATAGCAAATTGATAAAGAATAGACAAAAAATATATGAAATAAACACTATATATTTAAAACATGTGGAAGGAAGGAATTATGTGTTGCTAGGGACGACAAAAAGGAGAAGAAGTTGTTGATTTTGACAAGAATTGCTTGGATGAATAAAATGTGATGAGATTAAAAAACCCAAGAATAATTTTTAATCGTAATATTCGAAATTACCAGATACGATTATAAAAATACAAAATTATAATGACAATATTTACGTCTATCACCAATACAGATTAACCAAATAACAATACAATATGAAATCATAATAGAGAGTAAATAACTGAAGTCTACAAGAAAGAACTTGAACTGTCCCATATCCGAAGGGAATTGATGAGATATTAATCAAATAGAAAGAATTAACAGTAACACAATTAATAATATTCACTACACCAGAAATTATAACCTTCCAATTACACGGAACAACACTAATTGCTTCAACCGAAAGAATAACTTATTTGGATCCTGGCGTTGCAGAAGAACATCAATCGGGCTGTAAATCAATCCAGAAAGCTGTATTCCGAAGTGGACAGGACAAGAATTACTTTTATTAAACCGAAGAAAGAAAACCGTACTGCATAATCGTCCAGAACAGTAAATTTAGCGATCAACCGCCTACACGATTTGCTTCGTTCGAGTCTGGTAAATTATATTATAATAATCATACTAACTACACAACACTTCAAATTTGTAAATCTTGCATTCTTATCTATGTATTTTTAATCTTCCCCACAGTTACAAGAACCTTCACACCCTGAATTAAATTAATTAGAAATCAAAACACACTATATAAATAAATTTAAATAAAGGATTAGAATAATCAACAATAGATTTATGAAGTCTATAGCCCAAGCATGTGTTAATTAGAACATATCTTATCCAATGTGAATTAAGTAAACAAATAAAGAACCTTTATATATTTGTAAAATCTTGTTATTTGGAGTATGGTTTAATGAGCTGGGAACAAAAACGTAACTGAATAAGTATAGAATAATTGGTTAAGATAAACATCGAAATAACCTATAAGTTTCGTTGAGCCGATACTACAGCGCTTATAGCGGAATTATCTGACACCAAAGAGGGAGCGTAAAAATACAAAATTAGACATAACTCTCTTCAAGGTATAATAGGGTTGGATGAAATTGTAGAATAACGCTTAAGTTGTTTAAGTTTTAGGCACACTAACACTGATATTTCTTAAAGAGATAAGTTAATATTAATTAATTACATCAATATAGCCCACAACTCCAAATATCTCCGAGATTTACATAATTAAAGTAATTCAAAACAAATTGACAAACCCAACAGTGGGGTTTTTAAGGAGAGGAAACCCATTCCTGTACAAATTGGCTTCCATCGCGGGGCTTGAACAAAAGCGACCGCCAACATTGCGGTACAATATGGATACCCTTGTAGTACTCCGTAATTCATCAGGCTAACTCCAGGAGCTGTTTTCTGTTATCCTGTTTCAATTAAGATTTAATTCTCCACATAAACTCTCTGTATAGCTCTCATTAGATGTTGTGGGATCTCTTGCCTTGCCACTATTGCTCATAGTTTGTTCCAATTCACCTTGTCAAACGTCAAATTTATTACACACGCCTTTGCACAGCAAGTAAAGGAACACTACTATAATTTTACAAGGTGATGGCTCTTTCAACACTTCTTTATGGGTCCGAGAATTGGACTTTAATGAATTGCCAGGCGAGTCACATCCAAGCCGCTGAAATGAGATTTCTCAGGCAAGTGGCACGGTATAGGCTACTCTCGGTGATAATAGAAGAAACACAGATATACGGCAGGAACTGAATATTATGAGTATACTCGACAGGATTTCCTAGTATCGACTGAATTGCTGGGAACATCTTTGCCGAATCGATGACTGCCGCATCCCCAAACAACTATGGAACTATAAGTCGAGGGGACGGAGAGGTGTGGGACGTCCGAGGAAGCCCTGGAGTGGTCAGCTCTAATCTTTCCCTTTTTGAGACCGGAACAAACCATTCTTTGGTGATGATGATGATTAAAATAAAATATTAATTATAAGCTTGTTTGTAACATTGTAGACAAGGCTTACTGTACAAATAGGGGTAGGTTAAGACATTGTCCCCTGTTGCAGACAAGCTTCCGATAATATCTGGGTTAATTTGTTTGTTTAAAAAAGCAACTTTCGTTAAACTGAATCAAAGTGTTGTTATTTGGAACGCGAAGTAAACACTGAAAAACTTTAAAGTAAGGTTTGTTAACCCTCAGTGCGTTACCAGCCTACACGTTTCGCTAAAGTTTAAAGGTCAACATTGAGAAATTCAAAACACCAAGTGAAGTGAGTGGGTAGCTTGTTGTGAAGGCAAAGAACACCACCTTTGAAATACAAGGCTGGCGCTGAGTATTCGCCTCACATACGCGCCGAGATGAAAGGAAGCGCGCCGTGAGAATCATACTTAAGTAATACTGAACGGAACCAAGTAACAATTTTCTTCAAATGTGTAGAAAATATTCTCAAGGTCAAAAAAACATTTTTTTATACCTCCTGACGTTCTGTCATGTTTCAGCCAGTCAAAAAAACGTTTTCTCAGTAATATTGCGGAAAGCGTTTATAAGTTTAAAATAATTTATAGATTGTTGTTGTGATCTCCATGTTTTATGTACAATTAAATTGTTAAAATTACTTTGTGTATCCAGGTTCCCTTCCTTGCAACTTCTTTTTTTAATATTTTATACACAGCGAGTTTCGAGACTTATAGTCTCAACATGAATTGATAAAAGATGTTCACTTACACGGAGTACGCCAATTATCATATTGTATTGTTTGCAAATCTGATAAAACTTAAAAACAGATTCTGTATTTTGAAGTACAAGCAAGTCGTCAGTAAACAACCGGGCATTCAAGTATTTGTCTCGTGATAATATGATTACAGGTATCACTAGATGTTTCCATTTCCTTATCAGATCGTCAATAAAAATTTTAAAAAGGGTAGGTAATATACTGCACCCTTGTGTCTCGATGTACCTTGCTTCTAAAAATACGCTTGGTTGTCCCACAGACCGCCTGGAACCTAAGTTAACATCACCGCCAAAAACAAAGAAGAGTGGGACTTAATGAGACAAATGAGCGGAAGAAATTATGTATTGCAATAGAACATTGCAGTAAAGGAAACTGTATCTACGACTACATGCTGATATATCATTTTATGACGTTATAGACATGTTAAAATTTGATTTTTGTTTGATTCTGTTAATTAGATATAAGTTTTGAATTAAGAATTGGGTAAAAAACTATTATGTATCAAAATGCCCATAAATTTATTTGTGATCATTTCATGTGCGAGTTTAATGTGCGAGGGCGCGTGGCATTCGTATTTTATTAATAACTCTGTTATAAATGAACGTATTGAACTGAGATGTGGACAGCGCAAGCATCTTAAATAGCGCTGTATTTTCTGTGTGTCACAGACTTGTTACATACTATTTTAATAGGGATTTTTTTTAGTAAAAATCAACTTCTATAGATTCCTTATCTTTTTGGAAGTAATGAGGTTTGTAGATAAAATCTATACCTGCTTCTGCAGAAATCTGCCAATCTGTTCAAGACGTTTGTCTATCAGTTCTACCCATCAATCACGTGCTAGGTGTTTCGACCAATCAGCGGCCCCAATTTTCATTAAGATTGGGTCTCCGGCAACGTAAGCGTAGTTAGTTCCATCCAGCAGCTCGACTATTACGGACGTGCTCTCTGTGCGAGTTTTTCGAACAGAAACTTTCTTCTTCGTATTGTTTGAATTAGCAGCCATCCTTACTATTTCTTTTATGAAGTTGGTAAACTGCTAAAATTTTTATTGTTCAGACACAGCTTTTCGTCATCACTGACATCATCCTAAGGTTGTTTAAGACCTGATGATGTCAGTGATGACGAAAAGCTTTGTCTGAACAATAAAAATTTTAGCAGTTTAGCAACTTCATAAAAGAAATAGAAACGTTCTTATGTAAGAGTTATCAAGCACAATTTAGCGACGAGTTGCCCGTTAGCTAATACCTTGTATTGGTACGAACTCAATATTTCTCAAATAATAAAATATTTATCTTAAACAGTGTTAGTCTCGCGTGAATCAAGATTTCCGCATAGGGAAGGTTTATCCATTCGGGATACTCCTGTGGTTAACGCGAGGACACCTCAAGACGCGGGAAGGTGCACGCTTAAAGCACCATAGTAAATAAATAATAAGTTACAGACCAGTTCAGTACCTTGAGATAAAGAGTAAACTGTTATCGGGTGTGTCGGCGTGCGTGCGTACAAGAGGAGTGTCAGCGAAGCGTCACTGTGCGGAAAGTAGCAGACGACGAGGGATCACAGGACCAGCAGTGAGACGAATCAACATATTTGGATACAACGTTCAAGTAACAATTAACATTTTAAACAGATCAGTTCTGATAATTCAAAGACGATTATTAAATTAAAATAAATAATTTGTGGATTACAGACCATTTTTAAAATTTTGTTTCAAAATATACAACCTTCCTCCAGATAACTGACTATATGGTTCAATTATTACTATGCCTAATATATGTTATGTCGCAGTATGTCTCCACAACAGCAAACAAACACGCAATTATAAACGCAGACAAAGTAGCCTACTATCGACTGTGTAAGTTACTTTGACGAAGTTGACGCTTTGGTACGTAGTAAACTAGGTTACAGCGTAGTCTGCTACGCACAAAAGGGTCCGTACGCTACGCAATACCGTGATAACGTTTATATTATTATAACTACCTTGTGTATACAGATTCCCTTCTTTGCCATTTATTTTCTTACATTTTATACACAACGCGTTTCGAGACTTATAGTCGCATCATCAGGTGATAAAATATGTTCACTCAAATGGAGTATGTCAATTAATAAAAGTCACACACTTCCCGTTATTTAAGTGACTCCCAGGCCGCGTTATCTCACGATGCGCACGCTACGGATCGCACGAGTGACTAACGATTCCACATCATACTGTGCCCGCACTTATCTATCATATTGTTCTAGCACGCGTATAGCTGTATCATATAGCTCGCTGGATTTAAAAGAAAGGTTTTCATTCAGAAGCTGATGACTCTGAATTTTGGAGGCTCTGTAAATTTCAAACTCTTCCAGTGCGTCCACAAGTTTGCTCTTTTTGCAGAACTACAGTGATTTGAGACCGTTTTTAAAAGCTTTAAGATTGAGGTCTAGTAGACCAGTAGAAAGCCGTTCGGGGGTGTATAAAATAGAGTGCGAATACTGTAATAGTTTTTATATTGGACAGACAGGCAGAAAATTCTTGGATAGGTACAAGGAACATCTGCCTAAGGGTGACATTAGGAACATTAAATCGGATTTTTCTTACATGTCATCAATAATAACCATAATTATAATTATTCCAGTTTTCAAAACAGATTCATACATAAATCAAAGCAAATTATACACATTAAAAAATACCTAACGTCTCTTCTTCTTCTTCTTCTTCTTCTTCTTCTTCTTCTTCTTCTTTTTCTTCTTCTTCTTCTTCTTCTTCTTCTTCTTCTCCTTCTCCTTCTCCTTCTCCTTCTCCTTCTCCTTCTCCTTCTCCTTCTCCTTCTCCTTCTCCTTCTCCTTCTCCTTCTCCTTCTCCTTCTCCTCCTTCTCCTTCTCCTTCTCCTTCTTCTTCTTCTTCTTCTTCTTCTTCTTCTTCTCTACGTCAAGGTATAGGTTTACAGCTGTTCTGCTTTTGCTGAAGTCATCCCTTCTTTGGTCTATATTGCCATATGTAATCTATCTCTTGAGATCCGTCCGGCTTTTCGTGAAGATTTTGAGCGTGTTTTAGCTTCCTTAGTAGAGGTTACCAACCTCTAAGTAAGTAGTTAATGGGTCGAGCTGCACCTTCAGGTATCCTAACAAGCCTGTTTTCTGTTGGGGTCATCTCCCCTAGCCGAAGGTTCCTCCAGTTTTAAGGCGCTGGAAACTCGCCTTTCAGCCTCTTCCGACAGTTACATAACGCACATCCATTATACACCAGGGGCCGCGCGGCTTTCGCCTTTGAGCACGTGGAAGTAGGCTTTGCTGGCAGATTTTACTAGATTTCTGAGCTTCCGACTTTTGTCGGGAACAGTAGTCGTTAACAGAAATTTATTGGTCTATTTCTTTTCAGCAAAAACAGAAACAGCCCTTCGGTACCCTTTACCAGCCTTTAACTCCCACCTAATGTATAATTATAATTTAAACACATTTTTATAATTTTCTAGTCTAGTCATAGCGAAACATTTTGTAATATTGGTGTAGGTTTTGCGTCAGCTGTTCCACGCTGCTATAATCGTTTGGGCTAAGCATATTTGTCTACCCTAACATTCTGAATTGTTATTTTCACTTGCTCTAAACTTAACTGACGCGAATTTCAGTTACGGATTCAGACGTTATCTTTAATAACGTAAACCTTCAAAATAACGTTGAATCGGTGATAAATTTGAAAGTCAGTCAAATTTGTACTTTTGGTTGGAACATTTTATTTGCCTCCAGAAGCGGTTAAGACTATAAAACAGGTTTATTACCTTCTGTCGCGCTTCTTAAAATCCAAATATAGGATAACTCGAGTTTCGACAACTAGTGTGTCATCATCAGATCCACATGAATAAAGTTAAAACTACATTTGTCGATGTTTATACATCTCGTCAAATAATAAAAAACACCACATACATAGTACAGAAATAATAAATAATTTAACACATATTAAAAACGAAATAAAAACGAATGAAACACAATACACGCGGCCACCACGAACCTGCACAGGAACCCGTTACACGGTAAAACTAATCGATACCGATTTGACCTTCGATCATCTTTATCGATCTGACACAGCTAATTTCTCGTTCTATATCCTTGACTCTATTGAATAAAATATTATTTTTATGTATTGATTTTTCGTTTAGGATACGATCGTGATTCTCTTTAGTGGCTTTATATATCTCAAACCGTTCGAGAGTGTCCAGTTTAAGTGATTTCTTGCATTTATGTAATATGTCCAAATTCTCCCTAATACTTTTATGTTGTGATCTTGTAAGCTTATATATTCAGCAAATGTAGATCTTCATATATTTGACTTAGAACTTGGGATGTGTTCTTTATAACGCAATTTGAACGAACGACCCGTTTGTCCTATGTAGAATTGTGAACAATCTGAACAATTGAGCCTGTATACACCAGTACCGTCATATTCGTCGAAAGTATATTTTTGTTTTTAAACTTAAGTTTGTTCTCGAGCTTATTATTTGCTTTTGAAGCCAATTCAATATTTTGTTTTTTTATTAATTGGTTTTTTAAGGTATGATGTAACATTTAGCCATACTCTATTGCAATATATTTTACTTTTTCTTTAGGTACGTCAATATTTATTGGTCTATTTTGTTTCTTATTTATTATTTTATCTATTATGTTACTTTTATATCCATTGGCTGTCGCTATGTGTTTAATAATATCAACTTCGTTTTTATAGTCTTCTGTAGAGAGGGGCAATGACAGCAATCTGTGTATCATGCTTCGAGTTATCCTATATTTGGATTTTAAGAAGCGCGACAGAAGGTAATAAACCTGTTTTATAGTCTTTTGGTTGGATTCTGGGATCACACTTCAACAGAAACAAACTCATTTCAAACACAATAATAAAGAACATCATCAAGAGAGTTAGAAGTATCATGACTTACGGCTCAGAAGTTTGGTCTACTAACAAACACATAAGAACAAAATCACATAATGACAGCAGAGATGGACTTTTTGAGACGTTCTGCAAGAGTATCTAGAGGTGATAAAATTAGAAATGAACCCATTAAGGACAGAATGAATGTGAAAAATTCAATTATTGATTTTATCCAAACAAACAAATTACAATCGTATGGACACACGGAAAGAATGGCACAGGAAATATTGCCAAGGAGAGTTATGGAATCGACCCCACCAGGAAGAAGGAAAAGAGGAAGATCACCTATCACCTGGATAGAAGAAATTCTGACTATATTGAGGGAACGAGAAACTGAAGATCTTTGGATTGACAAGCAGCAGTGGAAGATGAGAATCCAATCACTTCTGTAATCTTTGGTTCCGGAAAATGTGTAAACATTGTACAGCCGAAATAATAATATCATAATCAAGAGAGTTTTTTTTTATTACATTTGTTTGTAAGAATCTTTTTGAATTCTCCTTGAACAAAGCTATCATATAGAACTGTAAAAATTAACTATAAGTTTTAAAAATAAAAGCAAGAACGTGAAATATTTATTATTATCAACTTAGAAAAGTTGTGTGTGTGTGTGTGTGGTTTAATTTGCCCTTTTACGCAATGACATTAATAACAAAACACCGACAACCTAGTAATTACATTGTATTAACTAATTTTAAATGCAATTCTATAATACGTAGTTTTAGTAATTATGATAAGTTTTTGTTTAAAACAGAATCCCACGTCATCATCATCTATATCATTAATGTTATGTGAGATTTTTAAGTAATTCTCTATCGTCAATATACGTTATATTGACATTAATTTCAAAGCGTCACAGTTAACAGATTGCATAATATATAGATCTGCTTGGATGCATTAACATGTCCCCCCCCGGGTGATTATTCAACCGTCATATGTTAATTATGTATGCCAGCACCGCATATGGAATTACGCTATAGTCACGTTAAACCAAATGTACAGTTACGGAATGGATTCAGTAAAACATTTATTTATAAACTAAAATAAATATAAGCCTAATTTTAAATATTCTGCCAATTTACCAAGGCAACCTATAAATCCTTTTAGGTATTTGGTTGACTTTTAAGTAACACTGTGATACGAGGGCTATTATTTTTTCAACACCCGGTGAGTTGGGAAACCTGGTTCTGTTGTCATAGCGACAATCTGATTGTTGATTAATGTTTTTGAGGCTTTGTTCTAACCTATAACCACTGGTTTTATAGTTATTTTGTCTATTACTGTGGCGACGACAGTTTAATTACGGCAACTACAATTGAAATTGCCTCCAAGTGTGAGATTCGGTCTGTTATTAGATTTATTCAAGCTGAAGATCATAGTGCTGCAGAAATTCATCGAAGGTTGTGTAATGTGTATGGAGAAAATGTGATGAGTGATGGTTTAGTTCGGGAATGGTGTCGAAAATTTAAAGAAGGGCGAATTGATGTTCATGATGAAGGAGTGCAAGTAAGAAAGTCCGTAGCTACTGATGATGTTGTTGAAAGGGTGGACAGGATGGCTCGAGAGCGCCGTCATTTCACAATTACTGAACTTTCTGCTGATTTTCCTGAAATATCTAGGTCTGCTCTTTGTGATATTCTTACTCAGAAGCTTGGGTATAGGAAACTCTGTGCTCGATGGGTTCCCAAACAACCCACGACCTCACGCAGCTGCACTCACACAAAACCTGCTCCATGAATTTGGTTGCGAAGTCCTTGATCACCCCCACCTTATAGCCCAGACTTGGCACCAAGTGACTACCATTTGTTCACTGAATTGAAAAAAATGGTTAGGTGGGCAGCGGTTTGACTCCAATGATGAGTTAAAGTCCAGTGTGGCAGATTGGCTGACTACTCAGGAGCGAACACTCTACAACATTGGCATAGAAAAGTTGGTGCCTCGCTCTGATAAGTGCCTCAACAATGGTGATAACTATGTAGAAAAGTAGTCTACATATATATATATATATATATATATATATATATATATATTACTATAATACTTATAACTATTTTACTTCAAGATGTATTTTTTCTTTAGGGACATGTTTCGGGAGATCCTGTTCTCCCATCTTCAACCTTCGCCATCTTGCTTCTGGTGCAGTATTTGTGTGTTGGCTTCTGGATGTTATTATGGTGGTTTGTTGGTCTTTGGTCCTTCAATGTTGCATTATTGTGTGTGGTTGTGGTATCTGTTTTTGTATTTTGTGTATTTTCGATGTTGAGTGCTTTGAATATTGTGTCATGTTTTGTATTGTTTTGTATTTTTTCTGGTATTAATTTGTTTTGTGTTTTAAGTATTATAGTATTATATACATCAAGAAACGGACTGTAGCAGAAAGTGTTTGAAATATATATATATATATATATATATGAAACTTTTGTATATAATAAAATTGTTGATGTCATTCATGTGTCTGTTTATTGGTCTATCGGAGGTTGAAAAACAAATAGCCCTCGTATTTCATTTACTAGTAAACGCACTGTGCTATAGAATTCGCTGACTATTCTGAACGACGTTTAAACGCGGGGAATTTTTTTTTTTTTTTTTTTTTTTTTTGAGACTTGTCGGGGACAAGCATCGGGCTAGTCTGTAGCAAGCCCCCTTCAGCCAGATGATAGGATGTGGGGAGACGCACGCCAGGGCAGGCCGGAAGCGAAGAAGGTGGAGGCACCTAGAAGGTAGAGTAGCGCGTGTGTGTGTATTTGTGTGTAGATGTAGTTTGTAGCCATGTAGGTGAAGGAAGTGGCTGACGGAAGTGGCATTTATTGTTGTTTATTTATTTTTCAGGGCGGCCAAGACAGGGACGTGTAGCGCAGGTCGCCAGAGCTGGAAGGAGGCGATAGACAAGCGTCAAGGTAGGTGGGGGACACAAAGACTAGGCAAGAAGTTAGAGAATCTTAAATTATTGTGTGATCAGGAAGGATGGCAGGTTGAATATGTTTGTAATTTGGAATTAAGTGCTTCTATATGCTTCTGACGGTGGCGGCGAGGAGTTCTGGGACGAGGTCCATCGGCTATGTAAATTTTATGAGGAAGGAAGGTCTACGGGTATTGCGGGTAGTCCTGTTTATGGAGGTGGCTATGGATTGTAGGGAAGTGCGTTGTGAAGCGGTTTTTGAGTATTTCCAATTGAGTATGTACAGGAAGGAGTCGAGTTTATGGAAAAGTGTATTTAGTGCATACAGAGCGCTGTTTGGAGGTTTTGGTAATGGGAGATTTGCGGTATATCAGTCGTAGAGCTCGCCGTTCGGTGAATCGGTACGGTTAGAGGCGGGCAGAGTCGGAGCTCAGGGGTATGGGATGAGGATGTGTAATGATCGGGCGGATAAAGGTTGTGTATATGCGACTACGTAGTCTCCGCTGGAGCAACGATCGTAGCTACTTAGAGTCCTTTTGCGGGCTTGGTTTGAGATTCGTATGATGTGAGGTCGCCAGGTCCAAGTTTGGAGTCAAGCGTGACGCCAAGATATTTGCATACACGCTTCGGTATTACTGTTGACGGGCCTACGCGGACCGGAGACTTAAATAAATGGTTCAACTTGCGTTCTGTGGAGTTGGAAAACACAAATTTGCGTCTTGTCCGCGTTTACTGAGATTCGCCATGTGTTACAGTAGTCGATGAAGGGTTTCAAGACTAACTGTAGTTTAGAAAGGGCTTGCCAGTGAACTCCAGCGGAGACCCAGTAGGCAGTATAATCTTGGAACGAATTAGACAATTCTTATTAGCGACACATGTTGGTGAATGACGTCATTACCAACTACATAAAACCAGTAGTGGACGGAGAAAAAAATCAGCCTTTATTCCTTTATTGAGAGTTTGGTTATTGGATATTAATATTACATTTGTGTGCTACATTTTTGTTTGTATAATTTACGGTTAGTCAATGATCAATATCATAGTTGTGAATCTAAATTGTATTTTCTGTGTTATATTTTTATTTGTAAAACGTTTTGTCTCACGACGGACAGTGACAATATCCTCAAAATCGTTAAGTACGAGGCTGTTAGTCCGTGGTCGAGTCTGTAAATTTTTGCCATCATCGGCAACGTTTCGTATCACACCCTCGGGCATCTTCTTCAGACCGTAAAAGGCGACAGATTGTTAAGAAAACAGTTACGGCGGATCTTTGGCCAAACGATACCATTGTCTTATGTAAATTGAAATAATTTCATTTATGTCCTTTACTTCGAGTTCTGCTCTGATATCTTCATCTTCATACCTTATTCTATCTTGCAACGTATAATTTAATGTATTTCGAAGAAACTGCATTTCAGCACTCTGAATCTTCCCGCTTCCCGGTTTTGTCATGACTCACGCCTCACTCGCATAAGTAACTGTGGGTATTGCAGTTGTCTTATTAAATTTAATACTTGTGCTGTGTCTTGTTTTATTTCTATGATTTCTATGAATCGTACCACAAATATTCCTAAATTTATTTATCTTCTCTCTTATGCCATGTTGAGATTCATGGCTTACTGCACAGCCGAGATATTTGAAACGGCTCACTTGTTCTAAAGTGCTGTTGTTTATAACTATCTTCGTTCTCACTGGATATTTACCTTTAAAGGCTATGGTTTTGGTCTTTCTTATTGAAATTGTCAGTGGGTATTATCTTGCTACTTTTTGTAATTGACACAGCTCTTTGTAAATCATCCTCATTTTCTTGAAAAAGAACTGTCATTTGCATATAGCAGTGAAAATATAGAAATTGGTTTCTTAAGCTGTAGATGTTTTTATAAATTAAATTAATTGCCGAACTGTCGAGAATTTACACCAACCGACCAGGGCCTAAGTGCCCAGTATTTAATAATTTTTAGGATTTGTAAAAACTATTTGTGATATCGGTAAATAAACAATGTGTCGACAGTGACACGAGTGTTTCATTATACCAATCGCCGACCAATAAGACAACATTACAGCAACAAAGTTTCTAAGTTAATGCTGTATCGAACTTGGTGCCAAAAAAAGTTTACTTTGCAGCTCAGACAGTGTGATTGGGTAGGCAGTGGCAGAGATGATTAACATGTGACAGATAAGCAGCAACAGTCCCATGGCCCCCGCTCGTGGGCGTGTAACATGTTAATGCATTCGGGCAGACCTGTGTACTGTGTGCGTGAACTGCATTAGATTGACATCAGCCATTATGGTAATTACACTTTTAAGATCAGACAAAAACAATATTGTCACAAATTCATCAGCATTATATGATTACATATTATTTACTCAATGCAAACACTTTAAAATTAGTCCGCTTCCTGAACTGCAGAACTCGCTCACTATTTTGAACCAAGCAGATTTATTATTACATAAATTTTTGTGTAAAATGAGTTATAATTATAGGGAAAAGTACAAAAAACTGATTGCTTTACTCTTTCTTTAGCAATTGTACAGCACGCAATCGTAAAATATTACACGTAATTTAAACATTGTATCATTGCACCAAAAATTTAAGACCACAGAAGGAGATGGTGTGAACACTTGAATCGCATGCGTGATATCCGCCTACCTGTGGCTGCCTTGGGTTGACAACTTACTGGAAAGAGAGATGTCGGTAGACCGAGAAGGAAATGGGTTCCAGAACAGGTCTAAGGCCTAGTCCTTGGCGTGGTGATGATGATGATGATGATGATGATGACGATGATAAAATATACACAAAAAATTGAAACATTCGGTTCATCATCATTATCATCTTCACAATGCGGCATAGGCAAGGTGCTGTCTGTTCCGCCTTCAAAGATCCTCCAGCCATCTCTTCTTGGGTCTACCCACACACCTGTGTCCTACAGGTTTGTACTTCCACACTTGTTTGGCCAACAACAATTGGCAACAACAATTGGCCAACATTCTGCAATCTAAAATTCTTTCTAAGTGTTCTTTCCACAGTTGTTTATAATCTCTTAGTCTTTCATGCAAGTTTAAAGCTTGCAACTCTTCCCTTATGGCCTCATTCTTTATACGGGGTCAAATTTAGAACACCTTTTATCTCCTCTTAAGAATGCAATTTCCAAAGCCTGTATTTTGCTGTCTTGATTCTTGGTTGTTGTCTAAATTCACTCATAGGACAGTACAGGGACTGAAAAAACTTTATAGATCTTTAATTTTGTGAAACATTCGGATCTGGATTACGATTCCTTTTAGTCTGGCACCCTGTTGAATATTCACAATTTTTATCAAATTTTTTATCTCTTTTTGGGCTTTGAGTTCCACAAATTTGAACATTTTCAAAACCTAACATTTATTCAGCTTTTAGTTAAATTATCGTTAACTTAATAACCCTTATAGACTGTTGTCATTTTAACAAAATTGTCACCCACTTTTTGGATCCTGACGTCGAAAAATTTTGAAATTCTCAAAAATTTAATTCAGATTTCGGTTAAAATATATACACGTGAGCTTTGGCAATTTTGTTACAACTTTTTTTCTCACACATTTTTGCCTTCTCCCTATTTTTTAAGTGATGTCCAAAACAGTAGTACCAACTTTGTCGTTGCCAACTTTGCTGAACTGCTACATGTTATGTTCCAGACGAGGCCTTTCAGTGTTTCCACCATTTTCAAGTTCTAAACTACGACAAAAATATTCCGCTGGAACCCCCCCCCCCCACACACACACACCCGTGAATCCGCCTTCACGGCGGGTCAATTCGTAAACAAGTCTACTTGTCACTACCCTATTGGCTTAGGCCCGTTAAGCCACTCATCTGCTACTTGCTACGAAGCTTTGTCTCTTTGTAAGATAACGATAATTGATATCGTAACCACGGATACGTAATGAAAATAATTTTTTGTTTTCAGAAATTCACAGATTACAAACGCTGGGTGCTATTCCGCGTTGTTTAAATAAAAGATATTTTAATCAAATTAATTCATTATTTTTAAAATACGCGTAACTAGATATTGCAACTGGGTACAATTCGTATTTTGATTATTTTTCTCAGCGTTTTCACTAAAAGCATTCAGATATATTTAGTTTCGTTCTGAGTGTACATATTAAAATTAATTTCATAATTAATTAGAACATGGAAGTCATGTATGGTTTTTCATACCGATTATTTTATCTCAATATAGAGTCGTGTTTATTTTAAAAACTGTGTAACGAACGTGTACTGAAACACGTACTGTTGCAGACACGCTTTATTCGCCTCATTAGTTGAGCATTATGTCGCGTAAACTGAGAGCAACACTGTACATACAGTGTTCACGACTGCACGTTGTCATGGTTACGGAGCAGCCAATAACTCACGCTGATCCGCTTAGCATTACTTTACTGTACTGTAGAGCTACTGGCCACCTCAACGTACTTGAGTCTGCAGACTGACAGCGTGAAGCCACTCGGGCAACTTCGTTACTGTCCGTCCGCCGCTATTGTCTACTCTCTCTCGTCAACCCACACTCCACACTTACGTGTATAATGAAATCCACGTATTTTTATCCAATCGGGGTTTTCCTGTGTGCATAGCGGATGAATTGAATATTAAAATGAATATTGATTGTGGTCACAGTTAAATATTAAAACATAATATAGAATTAATTTAACCATATCGTTGTACTCCATTTATTACCCTGAATTGTAGTTTTTGTTTTAACCTTTGTTTCCTCCAGAAACAAACACAATATCACTGGCTCCCCAGATAATTATGAACCTTTTGACTACATCGTCGTATTAGTATAAGAAATATACGTTTATTAAGAAAACTTATTTTATACTGTTTTGCCGGTTTTTAAGTTCAGTTTTTTGTACTGACAATGTTGGTTTTTATATATATTGCTGTAATCAGTTGTGGTAAAACTCCTTTTTACCTGTGCACTAACTTCGCAGGTTGGTTTCGTATTTATCTGGAGTCAATTTAATCAATTATTTTTGTTTCTGGAGTGATAATCGCTGAAACAAAACATACAATTAAGTTCTAGGATTTCGTTGTCCATGATGTGTCCGTTACTTAACTAAATACAACTATTTCACTAACGACTCCGAACACAAAGTTTTGTGTTCCGAGTCGTTAGTGAAATAGTTGTATTTATACAATTAAGGTTATAAATGTAAGAAATTATATATGAATTTATTCTCAATTGTGTTTATTATTTATCTTCGAGAATACTTACAGCGCGTGTACCTAATAAAAACTGTTACACTAAAAATAAAATGACAAAACTTTAAAATGAAACATCGAAATGCTTACAGGACATGTATAGGTAGGTTATATACGAATACACACAGACACTTGAATACACGAAAAATTTACTCTTGAGTTTACGTATTTGAAGCCGTGAACTTAATAAAATTATTGTGCTAAAATAAATACACAAACTTTAACCAAATGTTTACCTAACTCACATCTGACAACAGAATATAGGCGGGCATAGATGAGAACGAAGGTTGCCGAAGTTGCCCGAATGGCTTCACGCTGTCAGTTTGCAGACTCAAGTACTCAACGTTAGTCAACAGATTTCTCTACAGTGTGTGTGAAATTATTTCTTGACTACGTTGCAAATTTGTATAAAGTAACTAATACTACTGCAACTAATAATGCTACACTGCTTATTACTGATAGGTAATAAGTACCCGTTAACTCAAAACGTTGGGTTCTCTATTTTAAGTGTTACTGCGTTATAAGCATTGTATATGCACATTAAACGTTATGTTTTCCTCAATCCTTGGATTTTATTTATTTCAGCTGTAACATTTACAACAATATTGTTACGACGGTCTACTAGGTACAGTGGAAAACAAAATACAAGACACCAATTAAGTCACTAATCACCAGCTTTAATTAATCACCAGTTAAACAGTTCGTAATTAACAACACAGTCTCTTACAACAAATCAAATAAAAATTTTTCACACGCAATAAAATGTCAACCAATATAAAACACAATTGTATTACAATTATACCGCCCGATTATAAAACACAAAACTTCACTAATAACCACTTGAACGTACACAGTATCGCCCGACAGTAAACTCGAACCTCGCTGTAATATATCGCAACTATAACTCAAACTGAACGTCGTTAAGTACTGGTATTTATACCCCCCGAAATACTAGATTATTCCATACTGCGCATTAACAATAAAGGACAACATTAGAGCGTAATTCATTGCGACCTTGACACAGTTAGCGCGGCTTCTGTCACAGTCCAGCTAATGCGTCGAGAATCACGTACGCCACACAGATTCAGCTGGATTCATCTGGAACATTCGATAAACACATAGCTTCTTCTGTAATGTCGTAACAATATTATTTACGACGGTCTCAAGGATCGTCGTATAGTGCGGTGGAAACAAAATAATACAGACGCCAGTGAAATCGCTAGTTACCAAATTTAATGGGTCACAAATAATAACTTCAAATCAACAACATACTTTCATACAAGTAATTCAAATAAAATTTGTCCACACACACAATAATAATGTCAACTTTTAATAGTTCCGCACTAATTATAACACAGCAATTACTTTGCCACAACGACCACTTGATCCGAACTGAATAAATTGGCAACTGTAACTGACTAACTAAGCCGCCCGCTGTTGCTTATATATAGCCTGCAGATGTTCTAGAATAATTTGTGTAGTTAACAAGCACTCGAACCGTCTAGAGGGTATTTTCCTGCCCAGCCTTGACTGTACTTACTCGGCTAGTCGAGGACGGCTTCAGCTCTTCGAAAGCGTTCCGTAATTGGCGTAACAATCATCATCCTGTTTAACCATTTTTTCGTTTAAAGTTTTGTAAGTTTTAACCTACATGTCCTTGATGACAAATTTTTGATGACTTAATGTGGAGACTTTTCACAAATTTATATGAAAAATCCTGGAATGATTTTTTTTTTTGATTCGGTGTTCCACGCCGCTAAATATAAGTGCAAGGTTATTATAACGCGACAGTTAATGTTTGTAACGTCCGGTTATTGAACTCCGCACCTTTCTATATTCGACTGATGTGGTGGGGAGGGCTACGCCCGTCGAGCTGGTCCTCAGTTATATTTGCGCCTCCATTAATTCAAAGGTTCCCTATGAGAGGGAAGCCTTTAAAATGGCTTCAAAAATGTCTTAGTATTTGTCTAACAGAGGTAATTTTTATGGCGTTCCCAAAGGGATGGGGGAGTACAATGGTCCGCTAATAAACCTTAAACACTTTATCCCTCTCGATGTTTTGTTTTTTATTTTGTGTAGAGAGAGATAAAGCCGACCCTGGAAGCAGCGGCTAGGGAAGAGTAATCTTCACAACAGCGACGATGCGGTGGCGCTATTTCCGGGAGGGGGGGACTGTTAATTGCATTACTTGTGGACTACAATTTCACCCCTCTCTCGCTTATGTTCTCTATTCTCTAACGCTAATTCAAATTGTACCGAGCTACGCATTGTCATTTGTATACTGTATCGTGTTCTTTAACACATTAATTGATCTATTATATTTTATGTGTTTTATGGCTATTGCAAAGTGTAAAAATTCATAGCGATAGAAATGTTGGTTTCGGTTGAGAATTAACAACATAAATTTTCATCAGTCAAGGAGTAAGACAGGGATGCAGTTTGTAGACGATCTTATTTGTGAACGGAAAAAACTAAAAATGAACTCGCCTATAGAGATCAGTAGCAACAAATACCTAAATACAATGTTACTTGCAAGTTATACCTAATAGAAGGCACTGTGGAAAAGTTACAGTCGTCTGTAAACTTTATCAGCCGAGTTCCCCTTACAATACAAAACATCATCATCTATCTGTCCAGGATTAGCCAGGTTGCCTGTTCCGGCTTCACCATCTCCGTCTCGGTCTGCCAATATTTCTTCTTCCGGTTGGCTTATAATTCAGGATTTTTCTTGGAATTCTTTCTGGAGACATGCCCATACACTCTTTCCATCTTTTTTAATAGTTTTTCGCTAGTTCCGTTACTGGTTGTACTTTTAATTCCTCTCTTATATCTTCGTTCTTTATGTGATCTAATCGTATACAACCTTTCACAGATCTAAGACATTTCATTTCAGACGTTTCCATCTGTCTATAATCTTTCTTTCTTGGTGCCCATGATTCGGACCCGTATAATAGCATGGCGACTGCCATCACCTTATAGAATTTTATTTGTGTTTCTTTCGTGGTCTTTCCTTTGAGTGTTCTCCGTAATGTCCCACATATCCTTTGGAAGTTGTTTGCTTTATTAAGAATATCTTTGTCTTCTTCATATATAATAATATCACATCCCAGGTAATTTAAATGTGATACTTGTTCTAAAATGTCGTAACAATATGTGTAACAATTGTAAATAATGTGTGTAACAATATAACAACAGTATGTGTAATAATTGTAAATAATGTATGTAACAATATAACAACAGTATGTGTAATAATTGTAAATAATGTATGTAACAATATAACAACAGTATGTGTAATAATTGTAAATAATATGTGTAACAATATAACAACAGTATGTGTAATAATTGTAAATAATGTATGTAACAATATAACAACAGTATGTGTAATAATTGTAAATAATGTATGTAACAATATAACAACAGTATGTGTAATAATTGTAAATAATGTATGTAACAATATAACAACAGTATGTGTAATAATTGTAAATAATGTATGTAACAATATAACAACAGTATGTGTAATAATTGTAAATAATATGTGTAACAATATAACAACAGTATGTGTAATAATTGTAAATAATGTATGTAACAATATAACAACAGTATGTGTAATAATTGTAAATAATGTATGTAACAATATAACAACAGTATGTGTAATAATTGTAAATAATGTATGTAACAATATAACAACAGTATGTGTAATAATTGTAAATAATGTATGTAACAATATAACAACAGTATGTGTAATAATTGTAAATAATGTATGTAACAATATAACAACAGTATGTGTAATAATTGTAAATAATGTATGTAACAATATAACAACAGTATGTGTAATAATTGTAAATAATGTATGTAACAATATAACAACAGTATGTGTAATAATTGTAAATAATGTATGTAACAATATAACAACAGTATGTGTAATAATTGTAAATAATGTATGTAACAATATAACAACAGTATGTGTAATAATTGTAAATAATGTATGTAACAATATAACAACAGTATGTGTAATAATTGTAAATAATGTATGTAACAATATAACAACAGTATGTGTAATAATTGTAAATAATGTATGTAACAATATAACAACAGTATGTGTAATAATTGTAAATAATGTATGTAACAATATAACAACAGTATGTGTAATAATTGTAAATAATATGTGTAACAATATAACAACAGTATGTGTAATAATTGTAAATAATGTATGTAACAATATAACAACAGTATGTGTAATAATTGTAAATAATGTATGTAACAATATAACAACAGTATGTGTAATAATTGTAAATAATATGTGTAACAATATAACAACAGTATGTGTAATAATTGTAAATAATGTATGTAACAATATAACAACAGTATGTGTAATAATTGTAAATAATGTATGTAACAATATAACAACAGTATGTGTAATAATTGTAAATAATGTATGTAACAATATAACAACAGTATGTGTAATAATTGTAAATAATATGTGTAACAATATAACAACAGTATGTGTAATAATTGTAAATAATGTATGTAACAATATAACAACAGTATGTGTAATAATTGTAAATAATGTATGTAACAATATAACAACAGTATGTGTAATAATTGTAAATAATGTATGTAACAATATAACAACAGTATGTGTAATAATTGTAAATAATGTATGTAACAATATAACAACAGTATGTGTAATAATTGTAAATAATGTATGTAACAATATAACAACAGTATGTGTAATAATTGTAAATAATGTATGTAACAATATAACAACAGTATGTGTAATAATTGTAAATAATGTATGTAACAATATAACAACAGTATGTGTAATAATTGTAAATAATGTATGTAACAATATAACAACAGTATGTGTAATAATTGTAAATAATGTATGTAACAATATAACAACAGTATGTGTAATAATTGTAAATAATGTATGTAACAATATAACAACAGTATGTGTAATAATTGTAAATAATGTATGTAACAATATAACAACAGTATGTGTAATAATTGTAAATAATGTATGTAACAATATAACAACAGTATGTGTAATAATTGTAAATAATGTATGTAACAATATAACAACAGTATGTGTAATAATTGTAAATAATGCATGTAACAATATAACAACAGTATGTGTAATAATTGTAAATAATGTATGTAACAATATAACAACAGTATGTGTAATAATTGTAAATAATATGTGTAACAATATAACAACAGTATGTGTAATAATTGTAAATAATGTATGTAACAATATAACAACAGTATGTGTAATAATTGTAAATAATGTATGTAACAATATAACAACAGTATGTGTAATAATTGTAAATAATATGTGTAACAATATAACAACAGTATGTGTAATAATTGTAAATAATGTATGTAACAATATAACAACAGTATGTGTAATAATTGTAAATAATGTATGTAACAATATAACAACAGTATGTGTAATAATTGTAAATAATGTGTGTAACAATATAACAACAGTATGTGTAATAATTGTAAATAATGTATGTAACAATATAACAACAATATGTGTAATAATAAGGAATACTTTGTATACCAGTATGTAAAACAGTATGTGTAATTACAAATAAAGTAAAACATGTAACGATATGTACAACAATGTACGTAATATCTTCAAATAAAAACACTGTAAGTGGGTTTATTTTCACCTGACGCACGTTTAACAGAAATTATTTGGTATGTTCAGAGGTTTGTTTGAATTGTAATTGAATGTTTCGCTTACTATATAGTTAACGGATAATCGATTTTGCTTCTATTCTATTTTCGATTGTTTCAATATTTATGTAGTAGCTATTTATTATATATTTAATGTTTATTTTATTATTTAACTAAAGAACAAATTAAAATGAAAACAAAACAAGATGATCCATTTAAAATCATACATTTATTACAATGTACGTAATAATTTTGCATAATAAACCTGTGTATTATGTTAATAATGATATATTCAACAAAATGTGTTTTGTAAAATATTCTAAATGCAACTTTGATTTCTGTAATCATTAAAATGAAACTTAAAGTTTATTCAATATTTGTGATTCGATGAAAATTTCTGTGATTATATTGTTAGTAGGCTTGAAAATATATAGTTATAACTAGAGAGAAAGACACTTTAAGCCTATTGAAAAGTTTGAAGGTCACGGCAATACAGCAAAATGCTTGGCGCTGAACACAAAAGTGTAGTCGGCGTCCCTCGAGTCACGTAAACACGCAGCACTCTCTCTCTCTCTCTCTCCCCTACACATTCTCAGCCACTTGTATTTTACTCTTCTTCTTCTACCCAGTTTATCTCTTTGCCAACAAAGTACGGAGTAAATAAAGATCAAAGTTTGTGCGACACGCAAGGGAAGCCTTGATTTACAGTCTACCGTGTTACAACAGCCAAAGTGAGCATCGTGATCTCTCCACATGACAAAGTAGACTCATGCATTGTGTCTAGTATACCACAAGCAGAAATGGAAATCCTGAAGGTCCGTGAAAAAATAGTTTTGCACTTTTGTGTCAAATAAGTTTACTCGTTGAAACTTTGTCACCATCATCATCATCATCAAGGATTGTTGACAAGTTCCTTGACAAGAATTAACCGCGATTTTCTTCCTACAAGCCATTAGATATTTCTGACCTTGAGGTTAAGTTTAGCCTTCTTGGAAGTCATGTGTTTCTTCCACGTCAGTCTCCTGTCCAGGTGCATCCCAAGGTGTTTAACAAACACTATCAGCTTGGGTTATTGGTTGACCATTAATTGTCACTGGAGAGCTGTCAGCCTTAAGTGTGGTGAAGGTAACGTGTACTGACTTGGACGAATTGATTTTTATGCGCCACTTATCAAGCCATAACTGAACGCTGTTTAGTGATTCTTTTAGCAGAAGAGACACTGGGTTGGAATGCGATTCAATGAATAATCTACCTTTCCTGAATCAATTTTGATCTTCCGACAGTAATGCATCAGCTACTGGCTTTAATCTCCCATTCACTATTCTACCTTAGATCTTATATGTAGTATCTACTAAGGAGATCCCTCTGTAATTGTCCGAGCTCCTTTTTTAAATAATGACATTTGCCATAATCTTCCTTTTGCTGGAAATGCCTTTAACTCTGTATGACAAGAAATATTCTTTTCATTAGAGAATCTAACAACATTTGATAATGACTATGATGATGATTATTAACAATTTAAACTTGAAAATCATCATCATCATCATCGTCGTCGTCGTCGTCGTCGTCATCATCATCTGTAAGTATTAAACCAAGGTTGGTTTGTTCCGGTCTGAAACAGGCAGTCTAGAGCTGGTCACTCCAGCGCTTCCTCGGGCGTCCCACACCTTTATAGTTCCGTCCGTCCGTTTCTTCTTCGGCTTACGGTTCCATAGTTGTTTGGGAATGAGGCAGTCCTCATCCGTTCGGCAAAGATGTTCCCACCAATTCAGCCGATACTGGGCGATCCTGTCGAGTATACTCATAATAATCAGTTCCTGCCGTATGTCTGTGTTTCTTCTATGATCATGGAGAGTATACACTGCTACGTGCCTGAGAAATCTAATTTCAGCCGTTTGAATGCGACTGGCCTGGCCTTTGGTTAAAGTCCAATTCTCGGAACCATAAAGGAGTGTGGGAAGAGCCATCACCTTGTAGAATTTTAGGCGTGTTCCTTTATTTGCTGACTTAAGGGCAAGTCAAACAGTTGAAACTTTATGTTTGTCAACTTGAATTTGACGTTTTCACAGCTCTTAAAAGTATTTATTTTTGAGTTATTAGAGGGGGTCGAGGGAATTTCGAGAGGTAGTATATTTGCACCGAGTTGACTGGTCACTGGTCCTCACAAGTTCCCAGAGTTGATGAAGTGATATTAGCTCTCAAAGAAGCCCTCAAAAGCCTTTCTCCAGCCGATGGCGTACTGCTTGGTGAAGTGCCACATCCTACAAGAGGTGTGACCCCGTTGATGCAGAACATTACGGAATTAGACCGGAAGGTAATTGGGGTTGAACAAAGCGGACGATCATTTATAACGTGTGCAAGCGACAGGAAGGCCACATGGAAATGTATGGCTGTGACCAGTCATGGGTGATTGGGTGACGAGTTAAGCGCTAATTGAAGAATAGTAATTTGTCAACTATCAAAATCGAAAGGTCTCTGAGGTCACCCCCTATTCTGCCGTCGCGGGTCTCTTCGAGGTCCAAGAAAAATAACATCATCCTGTCCCTCCAAAAATAGATAGCATATAGCATATAGCATTGTAGTAGCGGGGCGTCTTTGCACCCGGTGCATGACTGCAGCATCTGAGTCGAGCTCAATGGCTGCCTGTGGATATACATAGGTCTGGTTCTTCGACTGGTGCCTAATATCAGGAATGGACAACCGCCAACCAGTTAACTGAGAAGGCGGGGGAGAAAGGTTTTAATTTTTATTTATTTTAAAATATTTGCAATCAGTGGGCACTGCCGCATGAACGGGTTCAGATGACAGATGTCACCCGTTCCCAGTCCCGCGTGCAGACGCCGTGAGGCGTCGGTCGCTCCCCGCGAGGCAGAGAGCCTCCGTGCCAGTGATAGCGCGTAGCAGCAGCATTCAGCGTGGTCGGCATACTAGGAAGGGAGGAAGGAAACAGCTTAGCAGGTAAATTCTGGGGCATGGGCAGATGGTGAATATTCAAATTGAGGTTTAAGCAGGTTACTTAAACTTATGGCGGGTCATCGAGAATCGCCCGAGGGCGTTTGACCCGGACAGGGGGAGGTGGTTGCGTGGTGCTGATGGTTCTGAGGTAAGGGAAGGAAGAGGTCTCAGCTGCGGCAAAGAGAGTCGCAGCTAATGACCAGACAAAGGCTGAGAGAGCAGGAACTCGTAGACCTCCTCGAATTACACTGTTTCTAACAAACCAAGGAGATCCCGACAGGGAACGGAGGGTTCTGGATTGGAAACTTTCCAGCCTACGCCTGTTGGTGGCGGAGGCAAGTGACCACCATACAGGTGCCGCATAGGTCAATACAGACCGGAGAAACAACAGATAGAGGGTAACTTTCGTGCGCAGCGCCAGGGGGCTGCGGCACGCGAGGTATGGGTAAAGTTTGGCTCGGACGCCGCGAGCCTTGGCAAGGGTGTCCGTCACGTGGGCGTTGAAGCAAAGGCGACGATCTAGCCGAACGCCTAGATACTTCACCGACTCTTTGTAGGCGATAGGCCTCCCTTCAAGGGAGAGGGGCTGGCATCGGGAGATGGACTTACGAGTGAAACAGATCGCCTCGGATTTCTCCGTGTTGATCGTCACCCGCCATTTCCGTAGCCAGTCCGGAAGCTGGTCCAACTGACGCTGCAACTGTGTACTCGCAAAACGCGGGGACACAGAGCTGTAATGATACATTGCATCGTCAGCGAACAAAGACAACGTGACTCCGGGCAAAACAGGCAGGTCGTTCGTGTACACGAGGTACAGAACGGGGCCGAGGACAGATCCCTGGGGTACGCCAGCGGCGACAGGACGAACTGCAGAGCAGGTTCCGTCGACGCTCACCTTGAAGGTTCGGTCGCTGAGATACGACCGGAGGAAAAACACCATGGACGATGGTAAGGGGGAGTTGGCGAGTTTGAAGAGAAGACCTTCGTGCCAGACTTTGTCGAAGGCCTTGCTCACGTCCAGCAGTGCGGCGGCCGTAGCCGCTCGCCTGTTGGTGGCGTCAGAGAGTTGCGTTACCACGCGGACTAGTTGAAGCGTGGTCGAGTGCTCTCTGCGAAACCCGAACTGTTCGTTGCGGATAAAATTATCCAACAACGGCGAGATGCGGGCCAGCAGGAGCCGCTCGAACACCTTCGAGATAACTGGCAAGAGAGATATTGGCCGATAGCTTTCAGGAAGCATGCGCGGCTTGCGGGGTTTAGGAATCATAACGATGTTGGCATTTTTCCACAGGCGGGGAAAGTACTGTAGCCGGAGACAAGAGTTGAACAGCTCGAGAACGAGGTCAACGCCTGAGGCCGGGAGATATTGTAATGCAGCGGCCCCGATCCGGTCAGGACCGGGGGCGCGACGGCGGTTTAGTCGACAGACAGACGAAACGAGTTCGTCTCTGTCGAACGGGAGGTCTGGGCCAGCGGGAGGGCGAGAAAAATAACCAGATAGGAAGTCCCGGACGTCTGCCGAGTGGGCAGGGTCCGAAACGCCTCGATGAACGGTAAATTGCGACTCCATGCAGTCGGCGAAGACCTCAGCCTTGCCTTCTGATGAAGACACAATCCCGTTCGGGGTTTCCAGCGGGTTGCGAGTTCTCTTCTCGCGGGTCAGTCTACTCACCGCTCTCCAGACGGAGGCGTGGTCGACTTCAAGAGACTCAAGGTATGAGTCCCATCGATCAGAGTTTACGTCCCGCAGTAGCTGCTGAACGTAAAGGGACTGTTGTTGAAATCGTCGCTTAACGACTGGGTCTCGGGTTCTTTGCCATCTGCGGCGGAGCTGGCGCCGTAGCCAGATGGCGTGGAGTACTTCCGCAGGTAAGGCCGATTTACGATGATTCACCTCGAGTGCGTAGGTGTGTCGATCCATGACACCTTGGACCAATTCCTGAAGATTTGTGGCGCGGAGATCCAGATCGTCACGAGTGACGATTGGGTCCGCCGGGAGAGATGGTAACCTTCGAGAGAGCTCGTCATGATAGGATCGCCAGTTGACTCTCCTAACAATCTGAGCGGGGAGTCGGGGTGACGCCGACAGCTCTCGAACAGTTATAACAAGGGGATTGTGATCGGACGAAAGGTCCGACACAGACGAGACCTCGATGTTGCGGGCAACGTTCTTGACAACTACTATGTCAAGAACGTCCGGCCGATGGCCGTGAAAGGGGAAGTAGGTAGGGTCTTCAGGGCCGATGACATTAAGTGCCGGGTCGCCAGAGACGAACCGGAACAGAGAATTTCCATAGGCGTTGACAACGCGGCTGTTCCATGAAGGGTGTTTGGCGTTTAAGTCGCCGGCTACAATGGTTGAGAGGGGGTGGTCGAGGAGGGCGTCCCACTCCTCGGGCGGTGGCGGAGTTCGCCGGCCAGGCCGGAGGTACGCAGAAACAACGCGCAGCTCCGATCCGCCAGCGTCCACCGCCACCGCGCAGCCTTCAATAATAGATGTATCTAGAGGAGGCAAAAGTTTGTGGGATATCCGCCTGTGGACTAAAACAGCTGTGCCCCCCGAGGGGGGACAGCGAGGCCGTAGGGGACGATCCTGACGATAACAGGCATAGGCAGGAAGGGAAAACGAGTGGTAATGAGCCAGATGAGTCTCGGAAAGAAGTATGATATCAACATCATACTCCGTTACGAAAGTCATCAGTTCAGATCGCCTGGGGAGTAGCCCGAAGGCGTTCCACGCAACGATCCTCAGGCTATTAGCCATTTAGGGGGAGTAGAGGAAAGAGGGCAGCTAATGATTGGAACACCAGGGCAAGCACAGTGGTAGTGTCGCGAGCAGTCCTGATGGATGCAACAAGATTATCTGCCCAGGCAGTCAGGGGATCCGCCGAAGCCCGGGAAGATTCCCGGGATTCAGGAGGACAAGCCTGACTGGCCTCGACAGGGGTAGCAGATGGCGCTGGGCTGGTGGTCTGAGTAGTAGACTGCTCGCTGGAAGGTTGAGGACGATGGCTGGGGGCGGGGCGAGCCCGCGGAGAGGGTACAGGTGGAACCTGTGATGATGTAGGTCGGCCGGCGGAGTTCCGGCGACGACGAGAGCGCTTTGATTTGCCCGATCGGGCTGGAGGCGGGGCTGATTTAGCGGCCATGGCCGCGTAGGAAGGTGCGGGCGCTCCGGTAGGCGCCGGGATTGAGGCCGCTGCAGGCGGCGCCGAAGCGACGACTGCAGGCGAGACAGCGGCACCGGAAGCAACCGGAGTTGCTGCCGGGACCTGGGCAGATGAACCGGTGAGAGGCGGGAAAGCCGCTCGCCGGTTAGGGCCAGGACCAGCTACACGGCCTGCCTGCGCGCCAGGGCGCACAGGAGGTCGCTGCGGTTTCATGGCGGCGATAAAGTTAGGGCAGCCTCGGTAATTAGCCGGATGGGCTCCTTTACAGTTGCAGCATTTAGCTGTGTACCCCGTCGTAGGCTTATCACAGCCACGATGAGGTTCAGCACAACGCACGCAACGCGGGGGCTGATGACAGAAAAGACTGCTGTGGCCGAACCTCTGGCAGTTGAAACACTGCGAGGGGCCGGGCCGCGGGTCAAATGTTCTGACTTGCACCCGTAGGTGCAGAAGATTCTGGAGAGTGTAAATCTCCTCGAAGGGGCCTACTTTCAGTAATTTACAAAGAAAGCTGTTGACAGGACGGCGGTCATCACCTTTGCCAACATGCAGGACGCTTACCGCGGTCGGCGCATAGCCGAGCGCAACAAGTTCCTGCCTGATGGCATCAGGGTCGGTAAAGGATGGAATTCCCGACAGAACGACCTTGATTTCTCGCTCTGACGGGAGGGAAAATGTATGAAAAGATATCTTACGCTCTGTCAGGAATGACTGAACAGAGCGGAAGTCCGGGATCGTAGCGGTCGCCAGCTTTAGCGAGGGGCCTTGGCACCTCGCCTCGACCTTGACCGAAGGGAGAGCTCGGGATAAGGAACGTAACAGTTCAGAATAATTCCTATTATCCGGAATTACAATAGGAGGAATGCGAGGAGGAGACACAGTTTGGGTGGTAGCTGGATACTCACGTTGCACGCGCTGAGTGCCGCTGTTACCATGATTAGATGGCAGATCTGCAGCTGAGGCGGGCGGCGGAGTTTGGGCCAGTTTTCGCTTGCGTTTGGCAGATTTGCCCTCCACAAGCGAGAACTGTCCGTCCCCCGACCCAACACTGCACATTTCTACCGCACTGTGATCACTTTCACTATCACTTTCACTGTCGTGAGGAAGTGGAGTGGTACGGAAGCCGGTTGAGCATGATTCCATTAAGGAAACAAGCGGCGCCGGCAGAGGATTCGGTGGCGTATTCGACGCCATTTCGGACAAGCCGAAATGAACGTCTACGCAGGTCTAGGATTGAGGGATCACCAGACACTGAAAACTATCCACAGGCACAATTGAACACGAAACAGACCGCACAGCACACGGAAACAAAAACACTCCCGCATCGTATTCATCGCATCAACAGTGCAAATCAGTGTTTATTTAGCTAGTGCGGGAGTGTTTTTGTATCCGAGTGCTGTGCGGTCTGTGTCGTGTTCAATTGTGCCTGTGGATAGTTTTCAGTGTCTGGTGATCCCTCAATCCTAGACCTGCGTAGACGTTCATTTCGGCTTGTCCGAAATGGCGTCGAATACGCCCCCGAATCCTCTGCCGGCGCCGCTTGTTTCCTTAATGGAAACCTGCTCAACCGGCTTCCGTTCAACTCCACTTCCTCACGACAGTGAAAGTGATTGTGAAAGTGACAATAGTGCGGTTGATATGTGCAGTGTTGGGTCGGGGGACGGACAGTTCTCGCTTGTGGAGGGCAAATCTGCCAAACGCAAGCGAAAACTGGCCCAAACTCCGCCGCCCGCCTCAGCTGCACATCAGTCACCTAGTCATGGTAACAGCGGCACTCAGCGCGAGCGTGAATATTCAACTGCTACCCAAACTGTGTCTTCCCCACGCATTCCACCGATTGTAATTTCTGATAATAGGAATTACTCTCAATTATTGCGTTCCCTATCCATAGCTCTTCCTTCGGTCAAGGTCGAGGCGAGGTGCCAAGGCGCCTCGCTAAAGCTGGCGACCGCTACAATCCCCGACTTCCGCTCTGTACAGTCATTCCTGACAGAGCGTAAGATTTCTTTCCACACTTTTGCCCTCCCGTCAGAGCGAGAAATCAAGGTCGTTCTGTCGGGAATTCCTTCCTTCACTGAAACTGATGCCATCAGGCAGGAACTTGTTGCGCTTGGCTATGCGCCGACCGCGGTAAGCGTCCTGCATGTTGGCAAAGGTGATGACCGCCGACCTGTTAACAGCTTTCTTGTAAAATTACTGAAAGTAGGCCCCTTCGAGGAGATTTACACTCTCCAGAATCTTCTGCACTTACGGGTGCAAGTCCGAACATTTGACCCGCGGCCCGGCCCCTCGCAGTGTTTTAACTGCCAGAGGTTCGGCCACAGCAGTATCTTTTGCCATCAGCCCCCGCGTTGCGTGCGTTGTGCTGAGCCTCATCGTGGCTGTGATAAGCCTACGACGGGGTATACAGCAAAATGCTGCAACTGCAAAGGAGCCCATCCGGCTAATTACCGAGGCTGCCCTAACTTTATCGCCGCCATGAAACCGCAGCGACCTCCTGTGCGCCCTGGCGTGCAGGCAGGCCGTGTAGCTGGTCCCGGCCCTCACCGGCGAGCGGCTTTCCCGCCTCTCACTGGTGCATCTGCCCAGGTCCCGGCAGCAACTCCGGTTGCTTCCGGTGCCGCTGTCTCGCCTGCAGTCGTCGCTTCGGCGCCGCCTGCAGCGGCCTCAATCCCGGCGCCTACCGGAGCGCCCGCACCTTCCTACGCGGCCATGGCCGCTAAATCAGCCCCGCCTCCAGCCCGATCGGGCAAATCCAAGCGCTCTCGTCGTCGCCGGAACTCCGCCGGCCGACCTACATCATCACAGGTTCCACCTGTACCCTCTCCGCGGGCTCGACCCGCCCCCAGTCATCGTCCTCAACCTCCCCGCGAGTAGTCTACAGCTCAGTCCACCAGCCCAGCGCCATCTGCTACCCCTGTCGAGGTCAGTCAGGCTTGTCCTCCTGAATCCCGGGAATCTTCTCGGGCTTCGGCGGATCCCCTGACTGCCTGGGCAGATAATCTTGTTCCGTCCATCAGGACTGCTCGCGACACTACCACTGTGCTTGCCCTGGTGTTCCAATCTTTAGCTACCCTCTTTCCTCTACTTCCCCTAAATGGCTAATAGCCTGAGGATCGTTGCGTGGAATGCCTTCGGGCTACTCCCCAGACGATCTGAACTGATGACTTTCGTGACGGAGTATGATGTTGATATCATACTTCTTTCCGAGACTCATCTGGCTCATTACCACTCGTTTTCCCTTGCTGCCTATGCCTGTTATCGTCAGGATCGTCCCCTACGGCCTCGCTGTCCCCCCTCGGGGGGCACAGCTGTTTTAGTCCACAGGCGGATATCCCACAGGCGTTTGCCTCCTCTAGATACATCTATTATTGAAGGCTGCGCGGTGGCGGTGGACGCCGGCGGATCGGAGCTGCGCGTTGTTTCTGCGTACCTCCGGCCTGGCCGGCGAACTCCGCCAGCGCCCGAGGAGTGGGACGCCCTCCTCGACCACCCCCTCTCAACCATTGTAGCCGGCGACTTAAACGCCAAACACCCTTCATGGAACAGCCGCGTTGTCAACGCCTATGGAAATTCTCTGTTCCGGTTCGTCTCTGGCGACCCGGCACTTAATGTCATCGGCCCTGAAGACCCCACCTACTTTCCCTTTCACGGCCATCGGCCGGACGTTCTTGACATAGTAGTTGTCAAGAACGTTGCCCGCAACATCGAGGTCTCGTCTGTGTCGGACCTTTCGTCCGATCACAATCCCCTTGTTATAACTGTTCGAGAGCTGTCGGCGTCACCCCGACTTCCCGCTCAGATTGTTAGGAGAGTCAACTGGCGATCCTATCATGACGAGCTCTCTCGAAGGTTACCATCTCTCCCGGCGGACCCAATCGTCACTCGTGACGATCTGGATCTCCGCGCCACAAATCTTCAGGAATTGGTCCAAGGTGTCATGGATCGACACACCTACGCACTCGAGGTGAATCATCGTAAATAGGCCTTACCTACGGAAGTACTCCACGCCATCTGGCTACGGCGCCAGCTCCGCCGCAGATGGCAAAGAACCCGAGACCCAGTCGTTAAGCGACGATTTCAACAACAGTCCCTTTACGTCCAGCAGCTACTGCGGGACGTAAACTCTGATCGATGGGACTCATACCTTGAGTCTCTTGAAGTCGACCACGCCTCCGTCTGGAGAGCGGTGAGTAGACTGACCCGCGAGAAGAGAACTCGCAACCCGCTGGGAACCCCGAACGGGGTTGTGTCTTCATCGGAAGGCAAGGCTGAGGTCTTCGCCGACTGCATGGAGTCGCAATTTACCGTTCATCGAGGCGTTTCGGACCCTGCCCACTCGGCAGAAGTCCGGGACTTCCTATCTGGTTATTTTTCTCGCCCTCCCGCTGGCCCAGACCTCCCGTTCGACAGAGACGAACTCGTTTCGTCTGTCTGTCGACTAAACCGCCGTCGCGCCCCCGGTCCTGACCGGATCGGGGCCGCTGCATTACAATATCTCCCGGCCTCAGGCGTTGACCTCGTTCTCGAGTTGTTCAACTCTTGTCTCCGGCTACAGTACTTTCCCCGCCTGTGGAAAAATGCCAACATCGTCATGATTCCTAAACCCCGCAAGCCGCGCATGTTTCCTGAAAGCTATCGGCCAATATCTCTCTTGCCAGTTATCTCGAAGGTGTTCGAGCGGCTCCTGCTGGCCCGCATCTCGCCGTTGTTGGATAATTTCATCCGCAACGAACAGTTCGGGTTTCGCAGAGAGCACTCGACCACGCTTCAACTAGTCCGCGTGGTAACGCAACTCTCTGACGCCACCAACAGGCGAGCGGCTACGGCCGCCGCACTGCTGGACGTGAGCAAGGCCTTCGACAAAGTCTGGCACGAAGGTCTTCTCTTCAAACTCGCTAACTCCCCCTTACCATCGTCCATAGTGTTTTTCCTCAGGTCGTATCTCAGCGACCGAACCTTCAGGGTGAGCGTCGACGGAACCTGCTCTGCAGTTCGTCCTGTCGCCGCCGGCGTACCTCAGGGATCTGTCCTCGGCCCCATTCTGTACCTCGTGTACACGAACGACCTGCCTGTCTTGCCCGGAGTCACGTTGTCTTTGTTCGCTGACGATGCAATGTATCATTACAGCTCTGTGTCCCCGCGTTTTGCGAGTACACAGTTGCAGCGTCAGTTGGACCAGCTTCCGGACTGGCTACGGAAATGGCGGGTGACGATCAACACGGAGAAATCCGAGGCGATCTTTTTCACTCGTAAGTCCATCTCCCGATGCCAGCCCCTCTCCCTGGAAGGGAGGCCTATCGCCTATAAAGAGTCGGTGAAGTATCTAGGCGTTCGGCTAGATCGTTGCCTTTGCTTCAACGCCCACGTGACGGAAACCCTTGCCAAGGCTCGCGGCGTACGAGCCAAACTTTACCCATACCTCGCGTGCCGCAGCCCCCTGGCGCTGCGCACGAAAGTTACCCTCTATCTGTTGTTTCTCCGGTCTGTATTGACCTATGCGGCACCTGTTTGGTGGTCACTTGCCTCCGCCACCAACAGGCGTAGGCTGGAAAGTTTCCAATCCAGAACCCTCCGTTCCTTGTCGGGATCTCCTTGGTTTGTTAGAAACAGTGTAATTCGAGGAGGTCTACGAGTTTCTGCTCTCTCAGCCTTTGTCTGGTCATTAGCTGCGACTCTCTTTGCCGCAGCTGAGACCTCTTCCTTCCCTTACCTCAGGACCATCAGCACCACGCAACCACCTCCCCCTGTCCGGGTCAAACGCCCTCGGGCGATTCTCGATGACCCGCCATAAGTTTAAGTAAACTTAAACCTCACTTAACTTGTATATTCTCAATCTGCCCATGCCCCAGAATTTACCTGTAAAGCTGTTTCCTTCCTCCCTTCCTAGTATGCCGACCGCGCTGAATGCTGCTGCTACGCGCTATCACTGGCACGGAGGCTCTCTGCCTCGCGGGGAGCGACCGACGCCTCACGGCGTCTGCACGCGGGACTGGGAACGGGCGACATCTGTCCCCTGAACCCGTCCTAGCGGCAGTGCCCACTGATTGCTGATATTTTAAAATAAATAAAAATTAAAAACCTTTCTCCCCCGCCTTCTCAGTTAACTGGTTGGCGGTTGTCCATTCCTGATATTAGGCACCAGTCGAAGAACCAGACCTATGTATATCTACAGGCAGCCATTGAGCTCGACTCAGATGCTGCAGTCATGCACCGGGTGCAAAGACGCCCCGCTACTACATTGCTACATGCTACATGCTACCACCGGAGCACGTCAAGCTGCTGCTCTGTCTACCTGGACCTGGACCTGGGTCAACCACTTCGCTTCAGCTTCTTGAACAGGAAGGACCTCCTCTCTGGATCAGCTCTTCACTGGACATTTGCGGAAGCGACTCGCTGTTGTACAGCTGCTGCCCTGCTGCCTTCTCTTGACGAGGACAGTTAGAAGAAAGAAGACCAAACTCAGCTGGCTGGTGAATTGAGTAGCCAGCACACACAGCTGAGTCCGTCGGACCTTCTAAGGACCACCAGCCGAGCGACCCTTTTCAGGACCACCGCCTTGCTGTCGAAGAGGAAGCATTTTCAGCCTGCCAGAGCTTAAGGTTACGCAGCGCATCTAGCCCGCTGACGCTCAGGCTCTTAGGTAGCGCTGCCTAGGACGATCCTTGCGAGCCCCCACCAGTGGTAAGCGAGCTTGGATATCGCCTAGGTAAAGAGGCCGGTGGACACCTCTCTTGGTAAGGAGAGGTATCTAACGAAGCCGGTCATTTGCCCAGCTCGTAGTAAGCCTGAGCGTTTCAGAAGCCCCGCAGGCGATCCGGCTCGGGCCGGACCCTAGGTCCCTGGTTACCGCCGGAGGCAGCCTGGCTGCGTCTGGTCGGCGACCCTCCCGCTCGATGGCGGAAATGCCCGCTTCGGGCGCGTCATCGAACACGCAGTCGCTCGCCACTGCCCCGCCCCACACGAGCGATTCGCCGTGTTCTCCGCTTATGGAAGCGGACCAAGTCGTCGATCCCCGGTCGGTTCCACTGCCCGGTGACGAGACCGACGCTTTCGTGGCGGTTGGGCCACGGGGCGCCCGGTTAAGAAACCAAGGCGGAATCGATCGTCCTCAACCCCTTCCTCGGCGTCCGCCATGGAAGTTGTCCCCGCCGATGGCGAATCCGGCCCGGGGCCGACTGTGTCCGGCGGTGCCCAAGCACCGCCGGCCTCTGGTCGCATCCCGCCCGTATACGTTCACGGCGTGAACAACGTCACCGGTTTTTACCGGCGATTGATAGTGGCTCCCGGACTTTCCCCGGCCAACGTTGACCTGAAGCTCCTTGGGGGCGGCACAGTCAAGATCGTTGTCCGCGGAATGGACGTGTACCGCAGTGTCGTGGCGTACGTGGAATCCCAGCAATTCCAGTACCACACCTTCTCGCCCAAACACGTGAAGCCTCTGTCGCTTGTCCTCAGAGGCTTGGACGTGGAATCTCCTCTCGAGGAAATCCTCGATGAGCTGCGCGAGCTGGGCTATCCTGTTCGCGCGGTTCATCGGATGTTTACTCCTGCCGGACCAAGGCGTCCAATTCCTCTGGTCCGCATCCTGGCGGAGAATAGCGAGGCAGGCACTAGCCTACTCTCACTTACGCGGCTTTTTGGTTTCCGCGTAAAGGTGGAAAGAAGCCGCGCTCCCGGGGCTCTGCCTCAGTGTCACAGGTGCCAACGCTTCGGGCACCACTCCGATTCTTGTTCAAACGCTCCGGCGTGCGTGAGGTGTTCTCTCCCTCACGCCTCCAAACTTTGCGATGCACCTGCATTCAAAAGATGCATCAACTGCGGCGGGAGTCACCCCGCCAACTACCGGGCATAGCAGGAGCTCGAGCTGTTTCAGCAGGAGCTCGAGAGGCGAAAGCCGAAAGGGCGCCTGCCACCACCGAGGCATCCGGGAGCTGGTTCAAGACCTGCAACCGAGCAGCCAGGCCCTGCGCCTCCTGCTACGGCTGCCGTGTCTTCCGCCACAGTTTCTGATAGGCAACAAAAACGTTCCAAAGGCCCGAAGCAAACACCTGCAGCACAGGCAACCCCAACTCAGGCTCCTTCACAGGGCCCTGTCCCGCCTATGGCGAAAAAGCGCCGTAACCTCGTGGCATCTAAAAGTGAGACCACCCAGCCAACCCAAAACATCTCGGTTGTGGAGCCTGAGACTTCTCAATCCTCCCCAGCACCGGAAAATCCTGCCCCTGCTTTAGAAGCAGCCTCGCCTGACCTCCCGCCCCCGCGGTTTCCCAACGCAGGCAAAAAGAAGCGGCATAGAAAGCCCCGTGGCGCTAGATCCCGGGCTCCTGCCAACCCGGCCGCACAGTCCAGACAGCCTGCACAGCGCGCGAAGTCCGACGCAATCGCATCTGTCCCTCTTCCTAGCACCTCCGCTAGAGGCGCTACACCTGGCCCCAAGAAACCCCTGGCTTCCACCAATCCCCCGATTGACAAGCCTCGGCGCTCTTACGCGCACACAGTCTCCGGGCAATCTGCCTCAAGAACCGTACCTGACAACTACCAGGTCGTCAAAGACTTCCTTGCTGAGTTCGATCTCAACAAAGTCGCCCAGACCTTCAGGTCCATCCGCTCCCGCTTGGAGACTGCTGACATTACTGAGAGATTCATGCTCTTGGTGGAAGCCGCCACTTGTGTAGGTCTTCTATGAGTCGGGTCCTCAAACGAGATCTCTCGATTCTTTCCTGGAACGCCAACGGGTTGTCCAACAAGATCCAGGAACTCCAAGAATTACTGGCCCGACTCAAACCCGATGTAGTGCTTCTCAATGAGACCCACTTGACTCCTGCGAGTCGGTTACGACTGGCCAACTATGTGTGCTATCGAAACGACAGGCCGGGCACTGCTGGTGGCGGTACTGCCGTCGCGGTGAGGCTCACTCTCGAGCATCACCGAGTCGTCTTGCCTGCAATGACTCACCTCGAAGGCACCGCTGTGGAGTTGTTAAACACTCTAGGCGGTGTACAGATGGTAGCGGCGTATAAACCGCCGCAAAAAGAGCTCCTTCACCCCGATCTAGCTGTCGCGTTCGATGCACACAGGAGGGTCATCATGGCCGGCGACCTGAACTGTAAACATCGCGATTGGAACAGTCGCTTGACTGCCCCAAACGGGAAACGTTTACGCAGGTTTGCCGATTCTCGCAGGATACAAGTGATTGGGCCTACCCAACCTACGTTCTACCCCTCACAACGCAACGCGGCTCCCGATGTCTTGGACATAGCGGTGATTCAAGGAATTGACTGCCCGGTCCATGTGTCCGCGCTAACGGAACTATCGTCCGATCATCTCCTGATACACGTCGCTACCCAGCACGTCGTACGCAGAGATGCCAGGAAGGTGGTAGAATGGGATCGCTATGGCCCGGCGTTGTCGCCGATTGCCAGACGCGGGACCACTCGAAACCTTCCGCCAAGTCGACGAGGCAGTTGCCGCGTTTGACGAGGCTGTCGTATCTGCGATCGACGCGTCTTCCAGGATGAAGCCTGGCGTCACGCCCCACTGGCAGCGGATCCCAGAGGAGACGAGTGCTCTCGCTTGCGAGAGAAATCGCCTCCGGAGACGCTGGCAGCGGACCCGTGATCCGGCCGACAAGGCAGCGTACAACCGGGCGACCGGCATTTTACGTCGTGAAATGCAGGCCTACCGGAGACGCTGTTGGGAACTCGCCGTGGCCCAGGCAGGGGACGGATCGGACGAAAGTAGCCCTTACCGGATACCTTCGGCGTTGGTAGGGAAGAGGCGTCGGCCTCGCATCCCTGCCATTGCTGGACCTTTCGGCCAAATCCTGGCTCGCCCGGAGGCGAAGGCCGAGTACTTGGGCGCGTGTTTCGAGCGACAGTTCGCACCTAACCCGCCCATGGACTGGGACTTCGACGAAGAAGTCGAGAACGAAGTGGAAGACTTTCTGTCTCTTCCGATCACTACGGAGCCCGAACCCATTACTAGGGAAGAGGTCACAGATCGGCTCGTTGAACTCGTGCCGAGAAAAGCTCCTGGCCCGGACGGCGTTTCGAACGCCGCTCTTACTCGACTCCCGGAGCGAGGAGTACTTTTCTTGGTCGCGCTGTTCAACGCGTGTCTTAGACTGGCCTATTTTCCCCAGAAATGGCGTAAGGCGACGGTTATAGTGATCCCGAAGCAGGGAAAGGACGCTTCCCGTCCCGGCAACCTCCGGCCCATTAGTCTACTGTCAGCCACGTCAAAGGTCCTCGAACGTCTCGTACAACGGAGAGTACTAGATCATCTAAGAAATTTCGATGTACTGGTCCCCGAACAGTTCGGCTTCCGTGTGGGGCATTCCACCACTCATCAACTGACGAGACTGGTGGAATACATCACGGCCGCCGGGTGTCGGAAAGAGCAGACTGTCGCCTGTTTCCTAGATGTGGAAAAGGCCTTTGATAGTGTCTGGCATGACGGGCTCTTGTTCAAGCTCCGGGAAATCCAGCTCCCAGATTGCTACCTTCGCTTGATTGCTAGCTTTCTGACGGAGAGGACTTTCTGCGTGCGAATAGACGACCACGTCTCTTCCGAGAGACGTATTACAGCCGGGGTACCTCAAGGTAGCGTGCTAGGGCCTCTCCTGTTCTCCGTGTATGTCAACGACGCACCCAGAGAGCCTGGAGTCCAGATGGCTTTGTTTGCCGACGACACGGCGGTCTATACCGCCGATCGGAACGCAGACTTTGCTATCCCACGACTTCAGCGCGCACTCGATGCGTATTCGACGTGGACGGAAAGCTGGAAAGTTGCCGTCAACGAAACCAAGAGCTCCGCGGTGCTATTCACAAAGCGCCGGAAAGAACCACGAGGCCGAGTGAGACTCGGTAGAACGTACTTGCCCTGGTCGAGAGAAGTTAAGTACCTCGGTGTCCACCTTGATCGTCGGCTCACCTGGCGTGCCCACGCTGAGACGATGCGAAAGAAAGCGTCCGCTCGTCTCGCGCAACTGTTTCCGATACTTGCCAACAAGGCTATGACCCGCAAGCTGGGTAAGTTGATTGTCAACGCGTACCTGTTACCTACGCTCTTCCCGTCTGGGGTTACCTCGCAACCGTTCATAAAAGAAGGTTGCAAAGCGTTCTCGATAGAGGGCTTCGGCTAGCGACCAAAGTCCCCTATCGGTTTTCTTCTCGTCTCCTGAGAAGAGGACTCGGTGTCCGCTCCTTGGATGACACCGCAAGGCGACTTGCACGTAAATTTTATGTCCGAGCTGCGAGGACCCAGACAAACCCACTCATAGCTGGCCTTGGCAAGTACCGAACACGTCCATGTGATTTCTGGAAACGGCCTCGACAAATACTGTACTAGTCGACCTAGTACGAGCATGTCGTTGTAGCGACCACTGAAAATTAATTTAAAATATTCCGTCTGGACAGGACCACTAGGCAGGAGCCCCTACCGGAGGCTCGGTACTAGGATACCATTGGATCGTCTCACGACGCACAACCCAACAGCTCTGAACTTCAACCTGGGTCAACTATCAATGACAATGTAAACATTATAAATAGTTTTTTCTGAAATTCATAATTCTGAATATGACAAAAATGATGTTACTATACATCTGTATTACCTACTGTATATATTTATTTTCTAGATATATGTGACAAATTTATTATTTTCACATACATTAAACACTTTACATAGAATATTAGTACCAATACACAAAATAATGGTTGGATAATTACCATCATTAAATTTTAAGGTATAATATTTCGATCAATACTCTCCTAATATTAATTGGAGAATTCCTGGTAGAGGGCAGCAGTAACCACCAGTTCCAAGTTAGGGTGTAAGGGAACCGGCACGGACCGGCTTGTCTTTGGAATATTACAGGCAGGAACCTAAATTGGATTCATTCGGCTGTAATACTGTGTCCTATTGTTGTAGGAATATATTTTGCTGGTGCTTTGCAGTCAGTCGTGTGTTGGGGTATCAAAGGCTAGAGGAAGACAGGAATAAAAATTACCGAGTGTCATGGCCCATAAGTGTCATTTGGAAAACGATATCGGCTACGATATGAATTATGATATTGATGTTAAGTTAGGTAAGTTCCAGACTATCTGTGGGACACTCAACCACAGATCGAGATTTTGTATTCTCGACGTATTTCCAGAAACAATGTACGACGAGATACAAAATTAAAGTTCTACAAAATTATGGCAGTACCTGTATTGTCCCATGGGTGCGAATTACGGACAACAACCAAGAAACAAGGCAGTAAAATACAGACCTCGGAGACGACGTTCTTAAGAGGAGTCGAAAGCTGTTCTAAATTTGGCTCTATAAGAAATGAGACCTTAAGAGAAGAGTTACAAGTTTTTAACGTAAATGAAAACTTAAAAGATAACAAACAACGGTGAAAAAAACGCTTAGAAAGAATGTCAGATTCCAGGCAACTCTGGAAATACAAACCTTTAGGACACAGGCGTGTGGGTAGACCCAGGTCGAGTTGGCTAGAGGACCTTTGGAGGCGTCCTTGGTAATGTTAGTTTGTACAATAATAATAATAATAATAATAATAATAATAATAAATGTACGACCACGAAAATAATAGAATCTCTAAAGATGCAGGATAAGCACACGCGCGCGCGCGCACATGCAAGCACGCACGACCTAATATTTTCTTTACCCTACAGTCTCAAACTAAGTCTACCAAACTGCCGACAATTCATATTCTTGGATATTTTGTTGGCAATAAGAGAGTGAATTTTTGGTTGTTTCCAGAGGATTTATGCGGGAGACGAAAGAAAGCTCAGTTGTTCTGTAATGGCTAGGGTGGGCGGTGAGGACACACTATATAATTCAGTACGAGAGAAACAAGCTACTACTGTGACATTTATTACAATACTCTGTACTTTTTGAATTTGACTGTTCGATTGTAGTTGTGTATAACAGAGAATCGATTGTTTGTGGATGATGTAGTGTGTGTTTTGACAGGACCAGTTGATCTGAAAGTAAACTCTATAATAAAATTGTCCACAGATTAGATTCCCACTACTAGTTGTAGCCATAGGCTAAGTAATGCTCTTTTGGGTTATAAAGTTGTGTAGAATCATTTAATATCAAAAATGTTTCAGTAAAATTAAAGAAACGTCTAAGGTGTGTGTGTGTATGTGTTATTGCAACAATACATATATTTTCATAGTTACCCAGGGCAGTATTTTGTTTGTAATTAGTGTAAAATGAATACGACGAATAGTTTTAACAATTTTGTGCATGAAAGGACAAGCATGGACACGCCTGTCGCCCGTTGAAACTGTGATGTCATATACCTGTAAGTCACAGTTTTTGTGTGTCTGTGTGTGTAAACCAGTTCCGACCTGCATTGTACTACGAGAGGGCAGACGTATGAATTGGTGGTTTTTATTACTAAATAAGATACTGACATGATTAAAATAAATTAATAGATATGTTTTTTACCTGTTACAAAAGACATATCACAATTTTAAAAACACCATTATATTAAGGACATTTAAACGCGTATGGTGATGCAAAATTATTGCAGAAAAGTGCAATAATAAATACGTACAAATTAATGTTAATTACTTACCATAATTAATAAATAATTAACGAGTGTGTTATATGTAAATCACGAGTGAAAAATTACAATGCAGCTACTCGTCAAAATATAGAGTTTACGTGATCGCGAAAACAGACTAAAAAGTGATTAGTAAAAAAAAGGACGCTACACTCGAACTGACAAAATTTAACATGTCAATAAAATATGTGACACGTCAGTTTGCCGTCTACTATAAACACCTTAGGCAATTTTTGGGCGAAGTCAGAATCAAGAAAGTTTCATACGCCGTCACTGTGTCCGCCTGTTGATTGACGTGAATTCATCATCATCATGACCATCATTTGCAATATACAGCGATAGATGGAGGAGCACCGGATCATCATCAACAACAGGCTATAGAGTACGAGGACGCATCAGCATCATCATCATCATCATCATCATCGTCATTGTCATCATTCAGGAGGCGCACATACACGTACACACGCAACGGTAACTTCGACAATACGCAGGCGACAAATGAACAATTATATTTTTGTGCAAAGAACTCATAAAAAATGAATATGAAATAGTAAAGACTAGGAGACTTAAATGTAAATAACGTAAATATTCTGAGTAAAAGATGTAATTGTAAATTGTTGTTAAAAATAATAATTTTATTCTGTTTATTGGGCGTGTAATTAGAAATCATAAATATTCTTAAAGTATGTGTTATTTTTATTAAAATATTAAGAGCAAAAATTCAATTTTATTTTAGTAAAGTTAATATTATTTTTATAAATGAGTTGCCATTTTAATAATGATTCAAAGTCAGACACTCATGCAATATAAAATAATTTTATAATTTGTTCATCATATATGTTTTGATATTAAAGACTATATGTTATTAACTTGAGCTGAATAGCAAAGATATGTTACGTTTTCAGAGTCTAACCTTATAAAAAAGAATATTTTGAATTTTCTAATTTCAAATTTTAGTAATCAAGTAATTTCTTTGTAATATTTAATAAACCGTTCAGCGATTCCTGTAATATGTTTTAATTAATTATTTCATGTCATCAACGTGTCACTCCTCTTTTTAAAAAATACGTTTATTGTGCAACCACATATACTTAACGCAACGAACAAAAAATCCTACGACCTGGCAGGTGTTTATCACTATATAGCTGCATTGGATACATGGAGACAAGTGTATTCATTTTATAACACTTGTAACGTTGAAATATATACATACATATCTTAAATATATGCAATAGACATTCTGATATGCAAGGTAGCAAATAGTAAATTCATATTATAGCATACAAAGACGCTGTGTGAATAGGTAGAGACTTCGGGTTTGAACATTATAAATTAGTTGATAAGGGAGTTTGTTAAAAATGTTAATCTAAAGTATTTTTAGGCTTGTGAAATAAATTTAAGTGCCGAGAAATGCAATTATTTTAGGGATATATATATATATATTGTGACAGCAGCGGTATGCGAACATCTGCTCTCCGGTACCAGCGGTGGACACAGCGAGCCAATCCGGCATCAGCAGCCGCCGAGACGTGACCAACTACGTGTTCGGAGCTAACCAATCAGCGATCCCGGTTAGTTAATAAAACCCGGACCGGCAGAAAATTTTGAGCACTCTTCATCGCCACGCCATCGGACGCACTTCATCTCCTCTCCTCTCTCGGACGACATCGACGCGGAGTCAGCCGGAAGGAACGGCCGAAGAATAGAACCGGCGTTCTTGCGTCTTCGCCCTCCAGTTCTGCGCCAGCGATGGATTTCGCTGGGCCGGCAGCCGACTCTACAACCGGTGCCGGAAGAAGAGGAGGACTGCAGTACGCCACGAACAGCGGGCGCAGCCGCCGAACATCTTAGCGCGGCACTACCAACATCACCGTTCTCGCCACTCGGTCCTTTTTAGGGCCACCAAAATAACTAGAGTGTACGATTGGCGCCATTTGCCATGCGGCAAGCCTTTTGTCCGGTGACAAGTGGCGCCCAACGTGGGGCGACGATCATCTTGCGGATGCAAGATCCAGCCACGCCAGCGAGCTACCAGCCGGCACATCAATCAACATGGCGCCCAACAGACACCTCTACAACATCCGGAGAAGAGCAGTAGGCTGGGTACCGGAGAGCATTCAAGACCCGGGGGAGTTGTGACAGCAGCGATATGCGAACATCTGCTCTCCGGTACCAACGGTGGACACAGCGAGCCAATCCGGCATCAGCAGCCGCCGAGACGTGACCAACTACGTGTTCGGAGCTAACCAATCAGCGATCCCGGTTAGTTAATAAAACCCGGACCGGCAGAAAATTTTGAGCACTCTTCATCGCCACGCCATCGGACGCACTTCATCTCCTCTCCTCTCTCGGACGACATCGACGCGGAGTCAGCCGGAAGGAACGGCCGAAGAATAGAACCGGCGTTCTTGCGTCTTCGCCCTCCAGTTCCGCGCCAGCGATGGATTTCGCTGGGCCGGCAGCCGACTCTACAACCGGTGCCGGAAGAAGAGGAGGACTGCAGTACGCCACGAACAGCGGGCGCAGCCGCCGAACATCTTAGCGCGGCACTACCAACATCATCGTTCTCGCCACTCGGTCCTTTTTAGGGCCACCAAAATAACTAGTGTGTACGATTGGCGCCATTTGTCATGCGGCAAGCCTTTTGTCCGGTGACAATATATATATATATAAAACATGTTAATTTAAATAATTTTGATAATATAAGTTTTTTATTGGAACTTATATCAGAATGTTTGTAATAAAAAGACATAACTGATGAGAATAGTTATTTTAAAAATCAATAACTAAATGTACGCATATTTTAAGTAATAATGTTTTATGACTATAATTTCAGTCGTAAAAAATAGTCTTTTTTAACAAGAATTATTTTGTTCGGAAGCCTTCTTGAACAAGAACATTTACTACCTGTAGAAAAATCATAGAACGGGTTGCCGAAGGTATAATCAGATTTGAAACGTGTAGATCAGTTTCTGTTGAGAATCGATAACGTGTATAAAGGCCTCGTGGTTCATGACGATCGGTCTACTAATCGCGACTAAAACATGTTAGAAATTTCTTGAGTTGCTGCAAGAAATATTACAGTGTGCTATTCCGTAAAAGTTCAAGATATCCTATTAGGGTACATAGACACTTTAAGCCGACTGGGTAAAAAAGAGTACGCATAATGTGTACGAAGCAAATTAGTATTAATTTAGCAGTAACAACGACTGTTCGCGGTGGCAGTATAATAGTCGTGCTCATGAGAAACACATACACGCCCGAAAGCGACCCTGAGGTCGGACAGAGTATGTGAACTCACGTACTCATCCAGATACAGGATCATTCAGGATCAACCCGTCGTCTTAAGGATCTGTAATAAAAAGACTAAGACGCGACAAATGACTATGACCCAACCCAAGTGATTGACTCAATAAAATGAAATCAAATGAGAAGGTAAATGCAAAGGAAACAAACAAAGTATAAATGAAATAAAATGAGAAGAAATGAAAGGACACAAACGAAAATATAGAAGAGAAAAGGAGAAATGTTACACTCAAATAAAGTAATGAAAAAGAAACTAATAAATAATAAATGTAAATGATAATTTTAGTACGTAGGCTTTCACGGCCGGTGTCATTATAATTATCTAAAATGATATGATAATTAATGATATGTAAATGATAATTATTAGTATCGACTAATTAATCAATGTAAATGATAATTGTTAAAGTCCAATAAAGTAATGACAAACTAAAGTACACTAACCAAGTAAATAGAGAGTAAATGTTATAAATAACTCTATAATGACATGAACTTGTTAACAGTATAACTAACCATTGTAAAGTGAGAGAGAGGTAGTTAGATAGTGAGAGAGAGGTAGTTAGATAGTGAACATGAGTAAGTGAGAAAGAGAATTTAAGGTTAGGGAATACCCACTAGTAACACTTAAATAATATAAAAAGTGCAAAGTGCCAGTGTAAAACCCTCAAAATAAATAGAAACCCTATTGATAGGTATAGACGCCTAAAAACCAGTGATAAACACTAAAAGTTAATGGTGAAAAGTGATAGTAAAGAAGGATATTGTTATTATTAGGATTAAGTCCTTAAATTTTTAGTGATCGTCAATCAGTGAATGTTTTAGTGGATGGTTAGTGAGGATCGGTCAATAATACAACTTTTAGTTATTTTGCGTCGACGTTTAGACAATAAAGATTTAAAATCTGAAGATGACAAAAAATATTGTCGAAACGTCGACGCAAAATAACTAAAAGTTGTATTATTGACCGATCCTCACTAACCATCCACTAAAACATTAGGATTAAGATTAATTGTAGATGAGGAATACAATAGTATTCAGGAAAAAATCCCATGGAAAGTCAAAAGTTAGTGTTACCATGGTTAGAGAGTAAAGTTTATATAAGAAAAAATATAGTAAAGAATATAAATGCAAAATCAATAAACATCCTATGTTCTAAGGGATAGTTAGTTAGATAAAGTAAATGGTGTGATGATGTTTATCACCAAAAAATAAGTAAGAATAAACAAATTGTAAACAAGAGTAGCATAATAAAGAATTGTTTGATTAAGTTTATGAATAGGAATATGGCTGAAGGAATTATACAGACCATAAGCCTAAATGTTATGTTATATTTTGTAGAGAATAGTAAATAATAGAAAAATTATAAACAATGGCAATATAAATAAGAAAAAAGTTAAATTCATATAAATCTAATAATACTGGAAAAGCAGTTAGAAAATAATAGACAAACCATAATATGGAAACCAATTTTAAATTGACATTAATGGGAGTTGAACCTATATTAATTATGTACAATTAAATCAATAAAATTATTTAAAAGGAAGGCTATATCATACCAATAAAGACTTTGTTTGTATCGGCCATCTAAGGGCCACATGTCAATTTCAAATCTTTATTCTTTGTTTTTTTGTTTTTCTCCAATATTCTTTCGTCTTTTCGCTGTGTATCTTCTTCCTGTCTTCAGTTCACTTTGAACCTGATTTTTTCTCTCTCATACCCTGCACTCCTTCCATTTTTAACACTTTTGCCCGAAAAACTTCTCTTTCAGTTGCTTCTTCTGCGTTCATATTATTTTTTTCTAAATCGTTTTGGACTTCTTTAATCGAACTTGATGTTGACTTCTTCCCCCACAGATATTTGAAGATCTGCTTCGTTAACCTATTGTCGTCCATTCTATATAAATGTCCAAAAAATAATAGTCTTCTTTTTCCCATTGTTTCTGTTATATTTTCTATACTCTGAGATAATTCATCATTACTTCTTAATATTTCCAACCTTCTGAAGTCTTTCGTGAGTACGCATAATGATCATAAATAAAGACTTTATAGTAAAAGAACTTTTATATATTAATTTATTTCAATGTATAGAAAGGAACATTTTAGTTGTGTTACAAAGGTCAACAGAGACAGATTAATTATATTTGGGAATCATAATTAAGGTAATTTTGTGCCATCTCACACCAACTGTTATTTTGTGGAATTTGTTTCAAACATTTTTTTATACAATTATTATACAAGTAAGTAATTTCTTGTATTTTTTTATACAATAGTATATTTATATTGTTTTAAAAAGCCTGCTAATTTATTTGGCACTGTCTATGAATAGACAGTCAGTTTAAACTGTCGCAGATTTGACGCCACATTCGATATTACAGCAGCCTATATATACTATGATTAGTAATGCCGTTGTGTATTAACTAGGAGCACTGCCACCTGTATCGACCGTCACTGTACAAATTAATTCTGAATTATTAACTGGAAATTACATATACGCAGAACAAATATTGTCAAATTTATGGTACCGCTGACACTAATATTGTCGAACCGAAATTTATTTCGCGCGTAAATTTGTGGACCGCTCATTCATTATGTTACTTTCTGTCTGGTTTGTGGATGGAATTTCTGTAAACCTCAGGCATGCATTTACCAGATGCCAAAGTTATGAATCTGTCTAGTTCAACTTTGGATGTCGAGGCAAAGAAACGACATGTTAAATAGACAAATTTACTAATTTGTTGAATGTCTAATTTTCTGCACAATACACGACAACACTAGGCACTAGAATGAGAAAAGTCACATAATTAAATTTTGTAATATTTAATAACTGAATTAAATTATTAATTAACTTGATTAATTAGGTTATTAATCAATTTAATTAATAATTTATCGGTCGTGCTGGTGGAGTGGCGTAACTAGAGTGGGGATGAATACCTCCCCCCAGAACCTTAATTCAACAATCACTCGTGGCTCTATTTTTACTCTGTTAAAATGAGGCTTATAAATAATTGTAGAAAGAGAAAAGAAAGTAAAACATTTGTAATTACAACATTAAAAGAAAGTTAGAATTAACGGTACTGTACCTTTTTTCCGTTCCTGGACCCATTTTCGATATTTCGATTATGCGATTATTTGGATTCGATCTTTAGTGACTATCAAACACAATTTTATGTACGTAAAATAATTATACAAATTTAAATTTCATATGTTGCAATATAGTTGGCGATTGAAGTTGGTGTTTTTAGTCCTTTTTAATGAAAAATGATTGTAGCAGTAGTATATCACAGTTGCGTACCTGTGACGCCAAAAGTTGATGTCGTTAGGTTAATATAAAAACTGAAATTGCACATGGAAAATGACACGTGTGTAATGTAAAACTCGTTTTTTTGGGGGGCAGAAACTACGAAAAACCCAACTCGAAAGTAAGGCTACATTTTCTATTACTATACATGTCATTTTTTGTAGCAGAACTCGTTTTTCGGTAATATTCGTTTTCCAAGAAGTACTTAATTTGTGACTAACCCAAAAGAAACGTCCATTATGTACAATATGTAGAGCGTATTTTGGCATTCCTTAATACATTGTTTTTTGTGTTTTCTATTAACCACAAATGTTTGTATTTTTTCAGTTTACATTTTCTGTTGTAGTTTTGTTAATTTGTAATCTGAAAAACGTTAGGTTCTTCATTTTAAGTATTAATGTGTTATAAGCTTTGTATATACACATTAAATGTTATGTTTTCCTCAACCATGGCTTTTATTTATTTTAGCAGTAAACTAAAAACCTAAAACCATTGTCACCTAACCTCACAAATGAAAACAACACGTATTTTCGCTTTGCATTAAGAAATAGGACAATTTACAATTAGTACATTTCTTCTTTTCCACATCTTAATATATCGATACAATCGCATATTAAAAACATCAAAAACATACTGCAGGAACGGATAAAGGTACAGTTCTGAATTTACTTAGTAATGAAAATTAGTCAACATCTGGTAAATAAATAATCTGCATATTGGCAGCATTCAAAAATAGAAATACAAACGCCAGAAAAAAGAAGACAGAACCTGTTAATCTACCTTCATCTTTTCCGCCCAGACACACTTCCTGTTGTGTTAAGGGTTCCTTGTTTTGTTACTCCTCTAGTCTGTCACCTATTTGGTATAAACTGTCGTCATTGCATAAATAAATAGGTAATTTCTTGACTTTTATTCTTTAAAAAATTAGAAGATTTTACATACAAAATAATGTCCTTTAACACGAACTATATGTTGTTTTAAACATTCTTTGGGAAACATCTTTAAATTACGAGGGTCAGCTGAAAAGTTCTCGGTGTGACGTCTACAGCTCAGTGGTAGAATTTCTTCCGTGTGCTGCAAGACGTCTATTGCGCGTGTATTGCCTGTTAATTTCCAGATATATCTGTCAATTTATTCACTTTTTGCCAGCTTTTTGAAATTTTTCTATCACGCGTGGTTTAAAATGCATAAAATCAAATATCGTGTTGTTGGGGAATTCTCCGTTAAAAACGTATTAGCGTCAATGGAAAATCAAAACGAAATTGTAAATGTGTTAGGAAATGCTGCGCCGTCAGAAACAACGCTAAGTCGGGCACAATTTAGTTTAAACGTTACCGTACAAGCACTGAAAACGGTCCAACCAGTAGACGTCCAAAAAGTGCAAAAAAAAATAACATTTACAAAAAATTTCATAGGTTGTTGGAAGACCGCAAATTGAGGAGTGGATGACGTGGCTGAAATCATAGGCATCTCATATGAGCGTGTGCATTATACTTTAACTCAAGAACTGAAAACGTTGACTTAAGGTGTGAAAAAGCGTTGTGCATGATGGCTGCCGCATTTGGAGTTGTTGCACTTTTTGGGCGTCCAGTGCGACCACGTTTAAACTCAAGTACCTGCTAACAAACCCTTGATTTTGAAGTCCCAGCATCTCCTGATACATTTACAATTTCGTTATGAATTTCCGTTGGCGTTAAACACACAATTTTCAACAAAGAATCACACCACGATGTTTGATTTTGTCCGTTTTTCAAAACACGCATGACACGTCAATTTTAAACAGCTTCTAAACAATGAATAAATTGATAGATAGATTTGGAAATTAAAAGGAGTTCACATAAAATACAAATCTCGCAGCACACGAAAAATTTTCAGTTCTACCGCTAAGCTCCGCGAACTTTTCAACTGACCCTCGTATAGTGCAAATGAGTAATAAAACAGGGATTTTCAATATAACACCAGTAAACCCCCGTTTTCAGAAGGTCTTAATACAAATAAGAATGTAGAAATAAATTATTCCAAATCGCAGATGATTTATTACCTTCAATCTGAGTAACAGTTAATCAAGATAGAATAATTTTAAATAAGAGATTTTCCATATTTTTTCTCAACCCTTATACTTTACATTGGTCACGGATTCGGCCCCAGTTGCGACTAAATAAAAGTACGGAGCGACCCGGCATACTGGGCTTGAAACAAGTGTAAAGTCGGTTTCGTCGCAACTGGCCGCGAGAACCGCTTGAATGCATAAGGAACCCCCCCCCCCCATCTCTCCATCGTCCTATCAAGAAATAATTGAGCAAAGGAAAGGAGAAAGTCTATCTAAACTTGACGGAAGGAGTTGGCAAAACAGGGTACAGAATAATTTAAGGAAGCCCTGCAGGGAGTTCAACGGTGAAGAAAACACGTAAAATTTATCGTATTCACCGCCCTAGAAACAATATCTACAATTCGTAAGAAAAATCAGAAGAAAAAAACATTAAAGGGGATTACAAACAAATGTTAAAATGATGTGGCTTCAGACTTTTTCAATATATTATTGTAATACACAGAGTTACGAAGACAACAGCGGAGTTTACAAATCAATAAGCGTAGTACAGTAAGAAGTGGAAGTCTAGTCTACAAAGTGGGACGCCAGACAGAATGCAGGTATGGATCTGCCCCTTGGGCGCACTCACAGCATTCGACACTTGGTTGTCCGCAAAAATCTTATTTTATCGCGATTTTGACTTATACGATAAAAATTGTACAGTCGGCTTTATTTTACACGTAACGCGGTACCAAAGCAAATACGATACATGTAGAGGTGAGAAAACGATCGATCGTGTACAATCAATAAACCAATTAATATTTTAAAATACGTGTAATAGTTAATAAAATAATACCTGCAACACGGTATTTAACAATACTAACAATGAGTAAAATAATAGCTTCAACACGGTATTTAACAATAAACGTAATAATGCCTCCAACACGGCATTTAACAATACACGTTATAAGAGCTAAAATAATGAGTGTAACGAAGTTTGTAATAATATTTATGATAATAAACAGAGCTTAATTTGTAATGATATACTACTATGTCTATTATGTTAGTAATGCATTTAAATGTAGTTAAGGCTTTACAGTTAAGTGCTAATCACATGTTCATATTATTATAATCACAAAAGTAATTTCGTCAGCTGCCTTGAAACATTTTAGTATGTTCAAAAATCTATTGTTATAACTAGAGAGACAGCTTAAGTCTATTGAAAAGTTGGAAAGTCACGGTAATATATAAAGCAAAATGCTTTTGCTCGACACAAAAGTGGAGTCGGCGTCCCTCACAGGCAGCGACTCTCTCTCTCTCTCTCTCTCTCTCTCTCTCTCTCTCTCTCTCTCTCTCTCTCTCACCCCCCCCCCACGGCAACTCAACCACTCGTACTTTAGTCGTCTTCAATCCAGTTTATCTCTTTGCCAACAAAGTGCGGAGTAAATAAAGATCAAGCTTTTGTGCGACACGCAAAACAATTCGTGAATTATAGACTAGAGCTGTGACGTAATAACTGGGGGGGGGATCAGGGGATCAATCAGTTTCAGTATAACTCCGTAATCACTTAACCTAGTCTTATTTATAAACCAGTTTCACTTTTTAAAATAAGCTTTATAATTAACTGTATGAATAAGAACTGGTATAATAAAAAAACACGAGAATAAAAGAACAGGGAAAAATAAAGTTAGAAGCTACAGAAATGGATACTTTGAGACGAGTTGCTAGAACTTCAAGGCTAAAGCGAATACGAAATGAAACGATCAAAGAAGAAATGGGCGTACGAATGACAATCATCGACTGCATTGAAGAAAACGAAATAATCTGGTACTGACACGTGCAAAGAATGGGACAAGACCGACTACCAAAGATACAATCGATGGGTACCTAGAGAGCACAGAAAGAAAGGAAGACCCCCAAAAAAAATCGATAGAAGGCATGAGAAGATCAATGAGCGATAGAGGACTAAACGATGAAAACTGCAACGACAGACAACAATGGAGGTTGGGCATCGGGCAACGTCGTAAGACGTTTTGACCCCGAAAAAATTAATAATTTTGTAGGCAGAATTTTGAATACCTCATTTGTCCTGAGGAAAATTGGGAGTTCAACCTACAAGTTAATCTCATCCCCCGCCTGCAGGAGCAGCTTGTAAACCACTGGTATAGTGTGCTACAGTGACTCCGGAGAATGCCATTGGCCTCCTTTAAATCAAAGTCGTACCCTACATTAAAAAGTGCCCTACTATAAATCTAACACAAATTGGAATAGAAACATTAACTATAAAGAAAAATAGTTTTATAGTTTTCATGGCGATTGACTTTTAAAAAAGTAAACCTTTGTATTTTATTGTTTTCTAACCGATTTGGGGGTTTGTCAAAGTAATTCTCATTGAGTGTTTAGAGAGTCAATAGAAAGCCATAAAAATAGGCAGAATTCTTTTTCAGGTTAATAAGTGTTAACAAAGAGAAAAAATTGTTACAGAATAAAATAAAATATTCTCATTTTCTGCTGTCAAATGAATTTGACCTCACTAAAATAATTATCACAGAACTCACTGTTATGAAGGTCTCACGAATCGTCGTACGGTACAGTGGAAACAAATTACAGACACCAAAGAAATCATTAATTACCAGCTTTAATTAGTCACAAATAACAATTTGAAATTAACAAGGTACTGTCATACAATAATTCAAGTTATATTTGTCCACACGCAATAATAATGTCACCTTATTACAACACAGCACTAATTAACACAATAACCACTTTCCACTACTAATCGGCAACGATCACTTGATCCGCACTCAAGAATATCGCAAGGTGTAACTAACTAACTAAGCCGGCCGCTGTTCCGTATTATATAAATCCCAATTATATGATGGGATCACTCCATATTATATGATGGGATCAGCACAATTATATCACTCCATATTCCTGGCGGCGTGCAATAATTTCAGTAACTCCAGTAATTTGCGTTACAACAGCTCAAACAGTCTGGAAGCTACGAGAGTGCCCGACCTTGACACAGACGCGCTGCACACTGGGCTAGTCGAGAAACGTGGAGAATGACGCTCTCGACTTTTTTCGAGAGTGTAACGTAATTGTAGTAGCAATACTAATCACTAATACATATTTATATATCGGTATGGAGATGGAGAACCATACACGACTTCCATGCTCTAAGATTTATATTTAAAATCATATGTTCGAAATGAAATATCTCCACAGAAACTATGACTTTCTTCAGCCTTAACTACAGTACTGGTGGTACTAACGTATACCACCTCACGTTAGCGCACTCGATTTTCACTAACGATGGCAGTCGATGGGACTGCCGAAACGTCTCGTTTTGCAGAAAACATTTCACCACGGCCAAACATTCCGGGAAAGAATTTTAACAACAAACTACTTCTTTGATGCCGATAACGTAGTACACATATAAAAAATTATCCCCTCCCCCTTCAACTATCCTTTTCGTTTATAGATATTTCATCTACCTTTCTACAGTGACCTTCTTTTCAGGATAGTTTATTTATCAAAATTAAGTACTTGACTCTTGTTAAAACATAAAACGTTCCAGGTAAACTACCCCTTCCCCTTAACCGATCTTCACTAAAGTCAATAGGTCTTGAGTCCTCTACAACTCGGGCACATATGCAAAAAATTATTTGATTCTGTTCGAATCTGCGGCAGTTATCGTTCGCCATAGAAAATATTTTACACACAGACACTTTTAGACAAATGAATTTTCTTCATGTTTACAATCAGAATCAGCCTTATCTCGAACGAGATTTTTTTCGTGATCAGCATACTTCCATTTTCTAACGGAACATGAAAATAAAAATTGAGCTTTAAATAAGGCTAAACGTCTACAGATCATTGAGAGATCAAAAAATTAATTTTTTTTTTACCAAAATCGATTACTGACCTAAAAAGTATATTGATGGGTATTCGTTCTTATTCAGCCTTCAAAATCCAATGTCGGAATCGGGTCGGATATCAGTAGCGCTGAATCTAATTGTGTTTCTAGGATTTAGAGTAACAATGTCAGAAACACAATTAATTAAGTTAATTTTATTATAACCCTATAGACAGGATTATACCGATGAAAGATGATTATTATTTGTCACAGCCCGTATTAAATTGAGCAGATAGAGTGGCGGCAGAGCGCTGTCGGTGCCTCTAACAGAGACTGTAGTCAACGCTTATCGATTCTGCCCCCAACCCTCAACCCCTAAACAACTCCGCTGACTGTAATATCGCTAAACAATATTTTACACTGCACTGCAAAACACTTTGTATTTCGCTCCCTCAAATATCTCTGCTAAAGTTGTTATTTTACTCAATTGTTAACAGTTCTATTTATAATTGTTATTACTTTAATTGAATTATTAAGCTTGTATTATTTAGTCAGTATCGAGTTTCGAAATAGCAGAATATTTTCTGTCGGGTTAATTTTCTTAACAATTTTCATAATTTTTCCTTTGTCGTAAGTGTTATCGATCAGCCATTCTATATTGGATGAGATTTCTAGTTGTCTAACAACGATCAATTAATAGTCGTCAACTTGATAATAGCAAGCATACCGAAAAGCGTCATCCGTTCGTAGCATTTAGTCAGAATGCTATAAGGGTACCGTTACACGAGCGTTTTATCCCCGGCCGTTTGCGTGCGGTTGGGAAACGCATTGAATTTAACACACAGGCGGCAATGAAATTTGTCGCACGGACGTGCAAAAAACGCACGCGTCGTCAACTCTGCTGCGTTTTCACTGTCTCACGCATCGAAACGCAACCTGCTGCGTTTTTAGTGCGTTTTTCACACGCACGAGGATTGTCACATGGGCTGTTCAAAAATAAAATTTGTTTAATTACTTGTTACTATGGTAATTAATTTTGGTTTTCATGGTGTTGTTGGCATATTTATTAAAAAATCGGTATGGAAAACTATACATGACTTCCATGTTGTGAGATTTATGTTTAAAATAATTTACTTGAATTCGGTTCGGTAATTTCTAAAAAAATATCGCCACCCTCAAACTAATTTCACTATATATAGAAATTTTTGTAATTATGTGGTAGTCGTTTAATATAATGTTATTTCCAGTCACTTTATCCATAAAAATTAGGTAGGCTTACTTTATTCTTATAAAGAAACCGAACTACGCAGATAATCATCCTTCCTCCGAAACGCTCCGAAGTCACTCATGGACCCTGAGCATCTTGCAGAGGGTTCATTCCCTAAAGACGGAAAGTCTGTCTATGAACCGTTCCTCTGTAAACACGTGCAGTTACACTGCCCAGCGATCCACAGGAAGCAAATCGCTATCCACGCTGGACACTTTTTCGGCTTGCACGCGTTGTGTTGGTGTGGGTTTCGGCACTTTCCATTTAAAAAGCGTGCAAATGTAAGAAAATAAACATCAGTGAGGCCAGAAATAACGCGAAGTGTGTGTGTGTGTGTGTGTCTTGCCTGCCTTTTTATTGCGGTAATCATAATAATAAAATGGAAACGTAAACATTACATAATTGAGATATGCTTGCCTGCCACGAACGATATATTTTCTCTCATACATGATTTAAATTAAAATGAAAAAATATAGAATTTTGTTAAAGTTAAATAAAATTTATCTGCTCCATCATCAACTACCATTTTAATTAAATAAAAAAAAATATCCCCTTCCCCCTTCAACTACCCATTTTCATTTATAGATATTTCATCTACCTTTCTACAGTGGATTATTATGACCTTCTTTTCAGGATACTTTATTTATCAAAATTAAGCACTTTACTCTTGTTAAAACGTAAAATGTTCCCGGTAAACTACCCCTTTCCCTTAACCGATCTTCACCGAAATCAATAATTCTTGAGTCCTCTACAATTCAGAACTGTATGAAAAACATTATTTGATTCTGTTTGAATTTGCGGCTGTTATCGTTTGCCATAGAAAATTTCTACACAGACACACACACAGACGCTTTTCGAAAAATTACTTTTTTTCATGTGATGATATGGTAGTATAATCAGAATCTACCGTTATCTCGAACACGATTTTTTTCGCCATGACCATACTTCAATTTCCTTATGGAACATGGAAATTTGTTTAATTACTTGTTACTATGGTAACTAATTTTGGTTTTCATGGTGTTGCTGGCATATTTATAAAAAAATATGTAATGTAAAAAATTGTCTTAATAAAGATTTACATACTTGCTAATTGTAACCAATGTTTTCTTTCATCTAAACACGGATTTAATGGGCTTAAAATAAATTAAATATAAATTTGTCACTTTACCTAAGACTGTGTTGCGTCAATCTAATCAACGTGAAGGTTGCGTAAATTGTCAACGCATACTCAGTTAGATACGACAATGCAACTTGTACAAATACATTGTCTAGATGCGCACATTGTCTAGACAATTGAATTGTTTTCAGAACAAAAAAATAATATAATTGTTGTTATTATATCATGTTCCATTCTGTATTCTTCGTCTTCTTTTCAAAATTAAGCTATCTCTTCCTTGGGCTACTTGTATCTTGTCTTCCTTGAAGTCTGTATCTTATTACTTGTTTGGGTAGTCTCATATCTTCCATCTCTCGATATGCTGCCACTATTTTATTTGTCCATCCCTTATTCTGTTGACCATAGAATACACGTTTCACTTGTTTGTATTTTTCGTTCATCATGTCTGGTCATCGTCCAAGTTTCACTTGCATAAGTTAAACCAGCCGTTGCCGTTATGCCATTACTTTATAGAATTTAACCTCGGTGTCTTTCCTTGACTTATTTCCTAGTGTTCTGTGTATAGTACCACGTACCATTTGAAATCTATTTGTTTTCATGTTGATGTTGCTGTTATACTCATACGTCACACCGCACCCTAGACAATTGAAACGAGATACCTGTTCTATAGCCTGATTGTTAATAATTATCTTGGAACGTATCGGATTCTTTCCTCTGAAGGCCATAACTTTTGTTTTCTGGGTTAATATTCTAAAATTATATTCTTTGCATATTTTTCTCAAGTGGAAAACTGTTAACTGGAGATCTATTTTTGTTTTTTGCATAATAACCTGATCATCCGCAAATAACAATGTGTTGATATACTGACTGGATGGTGTCAATTTAATTCCGGGGTTTATTTTTTCCTTCCATTGTTGCACAACAGTGTGTGTGTGTGTGTGTGTGTGTGTGTGTGTGTGTGTGTGTGTGTGTGTGTGTGTGTTTGTGTGTGTGTGTGTGTGTGTTGTGTGTGTGTGTGTGTGTGTGTGTGTGTGTGTGTGTGTGTGTGTGTGTGTGTGTGTGTGTGTGTGTGTGTGTGTGTGTGTGTGTGTGTGTGTGTGTGTGTGTGTGTGTGTGTGTGTGTGTGTGTGTGAGAGATAAAGTAAGAGATAAGCTACACCCTTGTCAAACCCCTCTATTAATTTGAATTATGAAAGATATCCGGGCTGTTTGGCCGTGGTCCCTGGTTTAAAACAAAACCAAACGTTTCGGCAGCTCCACTGGCTGCCATCATCAGTGGTATAAAATTTTCTGCACTTTGGGTGTCTACGTGCAGGCCCAGTTAACTGAGTTAGTCTATACCACAGTACTGTGGGCTTGCACGTAGACACCCAAAGTGCAGAAAATTTTATACCACTGATGATGGCAGCCAGTGGAGCTGCCGAAACGTTTGGTTTTGTTTTAAACCAGGGACCACGGTCAAACAGCCCGGATATCTTTCATAATTCAAATGACACCGGCCGTGAAAGCCTAAGGAATACCCTCTATTAATTGTTACAGATTTAGTCATTCTGTATTCATAGACTATAGTTATTACAACTAATAAAATCCTTAAATTAGTAGCGACCGCCAATGAAGAAATAATGGAAGGTTTAGCGAGGGACGGTCGGCCAGTCAACATAGATTCTATTATTGTCATCATCAGGACAATATTGTTTTGAGTTGTTACGACACCAAACACGCAACTGCGACAGTCGTAAGCGTCAGGCTCCACAACAATTGGCCTCATGATGCCAACAAATTATGCAAAAATTGTGTATATACAAGGGTCAGTTGAAAAGTTCGCGGAGCGACATCTGTAGCTCAGTGGTAGAACTAAAGTCTTTCGTGTGCTGCAAGACGTGTATTTCGCGTAAACACCTGTTAATTTTCAGACATAGCTGTCAGTTTATTCACTCTTTACCAGCTGTTTGAAATTTTTTTGTCACCCGTGTTTTTAAAATGCAGAAAATCAAACATCTTGTTGTCGTGGAATTCTCTGTTAATAACGTTTTCGCGCCAATGGAAAATCAAAACGAAATTGTAAATGTATTAGGAGATGTTGCGCCTTCAGAAACAACGGTAAGTGAGGCACACTCGAGTTTAAACGTGGTCGTACAAGCAATGAAGACTATCCCAGCAGTGGACGTCCAAAAAGGGCAACAAAAAATGACATTATTGAAAAAATTGTATAGAGTATTGGAAGACCGCAGATTAAGGAGTGGATGACGTTGCTGAAATCATAGGCATCTCATATGAGCGTGTGAATCAAGAACTTGGTGTAAAAAAGTGTTGTTCAAGATGGCTGCCGCATCTGGAGTTGTTGCATTTTTTGGACGTCCAGTGTGACCACGTTTTCAAATGCTCGTACGACCATCTTTAAACTCAAGTGCCTACTTACAGACCATTGGTTTTGAAGTCGCAGCATCCCCTGACACATTGACAATTTCGTTTTGAATTTCCGTTGGCGCTAAACAATTTTTAACAAAGAATCACACCACGATGTTTGATTTTGTCCTTTCTTCAAAACACGCATGACACGTCAATTTTAAACAGCTTCTAAACAATGAACAAATTGACAGATAGAATTGAAAATTAACAGGATTTCACACAAAATACAAATCTTACAGCAAAAGAAACATTTTAGTTTTACCGCTTAGGTACAGTTGTCCCTCCGCGAACATTTAAACTGACCCTCGTACTTATTGACCGATCCTCGCAAAAATAATGATAAAGATAAAAAAACTCTCTTAAGCAAATGAGTGTCTTAAACGATTAAATTTATGGTAGAAAATTTGTAGCCCCAAGCAAAACAGCCGACAAATTCAACCCTTTGCTTCGTGGGACAGGGGATGGCAGTTTGTGTGTACCGCATCGCGACACGCACACCTGCCTCCTGTATATAGTGAAAGCTTTTCCCTTGATTACATTGCGCGTCTCAGTTACGGTTCCCACTCGGTGTTTGCAATAACTCTTTGCGACCTCCAGACTAACAAGACAAACACGATTTCTTTCAGATTATATGTAGTGAAGACAAACTCAAAGTATTTACTATGAACTCGTTACGCACTATAACAAATGAAATGGTGGGTTATTCTAATAACAGTGAGTATAAATAACCGGTAAATGCACAAGGAAATACGTATATAGTTTTATTTAATAGCTTAGTACGATTGGAAATTTTTTTCTATCGGCCATCTAAGGACCACATGCCAATCTCAATTCTTTATTCTTTGTTCTTTACTTTTTCTCCAATATTCTCTCATCATTTCACTGTGTCTCTTCTTCCTGTCTTCAGTCCACTTTGAACGTGCGTTTTTCTCTCTCCTACCCTGGACTCCTTCCATTTTTAACACTTTTGCCCGAAAAACTTCTCTTTCAGTTGCTTCTTCTGCGTTCATATTATTTTTTTTTTCTAAATCGTTTTGGACTTTCTTTAATCGAACTTGATGTTGACTTCTTCCCCCACAGATATTTGAAGATCTGCTTTGTTAACCTATTGTCGTCCATTCTATATAAATGCCCAAAAAATATTAGTCTTCTTTTTCTCATAGTTTCTGTTATATTTCTATACTCTGATATATTTCATAATTGCTTCTTAATTTCCAACCTTCTGAAGTATTTTGTGAGCCTAATATTTTCCTAATAATATTGGAAATATTTTATTATTAAGACCGGTAATAATTCTTATTTCAGAGAATAAGAAATGAAACGAAGAGAAAATTAAACAAGACCATCAGGACTCATGGGAACGCTTCATAGCCACTATGGAACACGATTTATATGGTAGACAGACAATGACACAAAAGTATTGAATAGATCTGAAAAAGAAAAAATTCGTATTTATGTGATTATGGAAAATGAATGGACAAATGATTAATGAAAGTTATATTTTAACAGTGCAATAGAAAATGATAAGGGATATATAAGTAAGCCCAGTGGAAAAGGTCTAGATAAGTTAACACTGGAAGAACTCCAACAAGACATGATGAAATTAAAAGTAGAAAGGCGCCATGACTTAATGGAATAAATGCTGAGTTAATAAAATATGGTAGCACATTTATTGCATTTACAAATTCTTAATTATCTAAATAACATTTGGATGGAAAACAAAATTCTGAAAGAATGGAGGTGGGAAAAAGTGATTTCGTTATATATATTATTCCAGTATTATATATATATAAATATATATTCCAGGTAATGAGTACAGAGGAATATGCTTGCTGTACTCAATTAAATAGGTATTTTCTATTTACGTAGTAGCATGAAAATTAATAAATTATTAGTCTGTTATGTCAAATGTATTTACACATTTTTTCTTTTAAGAACACAAGAACATTGAGTAAACTTGAAACTACATTTAATTATAAGTCGGTGCTCACCCTACTTAGTTAAACATGAAGCTTGAAGCAGCACAGGCTTACTATTATACAGGCCACAAGGTCGTATTCACGGGCGTTGCTATGGAAACCGATAGTTTGACACCTCCTAGGAGCTTCCCCGCATGAAATCCATTACACTTCTCGCTCACTCTATATGCATAATCAGTTTAATTAGGAATGAATACTATTTTGTATTTTAATTACTCCTTTTTATACTTTTCAATTTATTTTAATGTTACTTACTTTTTCTACAAATGTATAATGTTTTTTACAAACACTTGTAGATTGTTTTGCTGAAAATATTAATGTGAACCATCATTATTTTAACTTAGAGTAAATTCGTAAATCTATAATTCATAAAAATAGTAGTAACAATAATAATAATATTTATTTCTTTAGGCGAGCGTCAACATCTCCCCTTATAGCCAATGTAACCTCCTTGAAGATAACCTCCCCTCTAAGTAACATGGAGGCAGAATGATTGTGTTCGGATGTGTAGAGAGTGCATAGAACAGTATTGTTACGCCAAGCAAAATTCTCGAACAATGGAGTGTGTCGCTCTACGCGCTTCTCGGCTACCCTAACGGAGCCCAGTTGTAATGTTTGTGTGCGTACATATTGCTACTTTGAGATGAGTTGAGACAATGACGTGACACATATCATGTCTGGAATCGAGGTTATTCCAGAACGCACCGGTCGGCGCATTGTGTTCAAGGCCAGATATTTTGCACTGTTTCTAGTGGATTCGAGAGCGCATGTAAGAGGTGATTTTTTAAAACGTCATCCAAAAAGTGACGGATTATTCTGGTACCTCAGCTAGGTATAAATATAAGCATCCAGCGACAGTCGGTTCAGTATAAGTGGCGATTTGTTCAAGTGAGTTTCGAAGTATTGTGGCGAAGTGTTATTGTGTTATAATTGTGCGGGATTTTATTAGTTGACATTATTATTGCGTGTGGACAAATTTTGTTTGGACTATTGTACAAATTGATTATAAACTGTACTTTTATCAACTTTTAGGCTGACACCCTGCAGGATTTTCACAAAATATTTACAAATTTTTAACCTATATTTTGGCCCTTCTTCTTATTATTATTTACCACTACAGCCCAACGTGAGCCTCGGCTTCCAACACCAATCTTCTCCGACGTCTCATATCCGTTACCATATTAGCGTAACCCGTAACTTCCATTCTTGTAAGATCTTTCACCACATCGTCCAGCTATCTCAACCTGGGTCTCCTCGTGTTCTGGTTCTTTTATGCACCTGTGCCCTCTGGACTTTTTTGGGCTACGCTGATCATCCATCACTTTTAGGTGACATAGCCGCTGTATTTGGGCTGATCATCCATCACTTTTAGGTGACATAGCCGCTGTATTTGGGCTACGCTGATCATCCATCACTTTTAGGTGACATAGCCGCTGTATCTGGGCTACGCTGATCATCCATCACTTTTAGGTGACATAGCCGCTGTATTTGGGCTACGCTGACCATCCATCACTTTTAGGTGACATAGCCGCTGTATTTGGACTACGCTGATCATCCATCACTTTTAGGTGACATATTCGCTGTATTTGAGCTACGCTGATCATCCATTAATTTTAGGTGACATAGCCGCCGTATTTTTCATCCGTTGGAGATTAGTCAGTTTTTTTCTAACACTAAAAGGAATTGTAACCCAAAATCCGAATGCTTCGAATTTTCAGTGTTCATTGCTTCATAATAGTTACATTACTAAAGAAACAGTAGAGTAATTATGGGATTCTTATAATTTTTCCACAATTTATAAATTATCTAACATCAGAATGTATCCAATAATGAACGGGATACATTGTTGAAAATTGTAAGCGATTCTGTAGCTCAGGTAGATCTTCCTTGTTTTACACTTATATTGTTGAGATACACTTGTGAGGCAGTCGGCAACCCCGCTCCCGTCTATCCAATTTGTAATTTTATTTATTTTTTATTTTTTTGAACGAAAGAACGCACCTGCTTCGAAGTATTGCTTTATAAAACAGTACCAGCCATTTACCGAACCGTGATACGTCTTTTTCCAATACGATTGTCGAGCTTGTCGCCCAGAGCCTGTAGACATCTTTCTCCCCAAAGAAGAAACTTTATTTTTTCAAGTTTTACAGTTCTGTGTACATTACGAAAATAAATAGTGTTATTGTGGTAAGTTCTTTAATTTATTTTTATTAAAATGTTTAAACATGTTTTCGTTCAAAGTTTTGAGTTAGTTTTTACGTGCATGTGCATGATGACAAATTGTTCACCTACTCCTAATGTGAAAAATTTTCACAAATTTATATGAAAAATACTGCAAAGCTTTTTCTGATTCGGTGTTCCACGTCACTAAATATAAGCGCAAGGGTATTATAAAGAGAGAGTTAAAGTTTGTAACGTCCGGCTATTGAACTCTGCGCCTTTCTATTTTCCATTGATGGGGTGGGAAGGGGTGCGCGCTCGGTTATATATGCGCTCCCATAAATTCAAAGGTTGCCTATGACTGCACTTGTGTATAGTGGATATCTATGAAATCGTTGTAATATTTTATTTTGTAATCGCATTGTGTATTGATTTCACTAACAACGTACAATGTTGTCGCTAGCGACCTGTTGGTTAATAATTATAAATACAAAATTAAAGTCTACTGTAAAGGAAACGCGTATTCCAAACGGCTTAACCCATTTTATTAAACAAGAAGCAGCACATAGTGAGTGTGTAACTAACACAGCACATTGTGTAACAGTCGAGAGAGAGAGAGAGAGAGAGAGAGAGAGAGAGAGAGAGAGAGAGATTCAGCAGACGTTGCCATGGTTACGCAGAATCAGGCCAATAACTCACCTCTCCTTTGCCATCGACTGTGTTGCTTTCAAACGAGCATATAATGTCGTTAGTAAAGAGATTTCTTTCTTTCTCAAGTATAGATTTTATGTTACCGACATTTTACTACTTATTTATTCATTCAAATTAACCTTGTTTTTTGTTTGTTTTTTTGCTTTCGGCATGCCGAAAGCGCTCGTCAATACCAAAGACAACATAGTGGTTTGTATAAAATTACTAGTAGAACTACAAAATTGGTAATGTAAGACAACCCACTATGGGTGGACCTAAGTAAGACGTTACTTCGTCAGGGGGCGGGGCTAGATAGGTCCGGTAAAACGGTATATAAGAAGTGAACGGTTTCGTATTTCTCTGTTGGTAAATGACCTGAAGATGGCTTGACTGCCGAAAGCGCTCGTCAGTACCAAAGGCAATACATAGTGGTTTGTATAAAATCACTAGTAGAAGTCAAATTTTTAGTGTATGGTAACATTTGTATTTCATGTAAACACGTTAATTTCCAAATCTATTTGTCAGTTTATCACTGTTTACTGACTGTTTGAAATTCACATGTTACGCGTGTTTTGAAAAACGGACAAAATCACGAAATGTTTGTTAAAAATTTGGTCTAGCGCCAAAAGGAGTTCACAACAAAATAACAATTGTGTTAGGAAACGTTGCATTTTCAAAAAGAATAATATTTCGTATATGCGGACATTTGAGTTTAAACGTGGTCATACAAGTTCTTCTGAAGATGACCCAAGCGTGGTCGCCGCACAAGTGTAACAACTCCAAGTGCGGCACCCCGGTTGTACAAAGATTTTTCCCACTGAGTTTTTGACTTAAAATATGATACAGAAGCTAACGTGAAATACCTATGAAATCAGCATATCATCCTATTTCAACCGCCGGTCTTCTAACACTGTGTACCATATTTTTTAAAACGATATTTGGGGGTTGTTTCACTTTTTGGTTGTCCACTGCGAGGATCGTCTTCAACGCTCGCACGATCTTGTTTAACCCGAGAACCCACTTACAAACTATTGTTTTTGAAGGTCTCATTACCTTCTTGATTGTGAATTTCCATTGGTGTTAGATCATTTTTAACAAAGAATTTTAAATCACCGTAAGATGTTTGATTTTGTCTATTTTTTAAACATGCTATAACGCGTCTCGTCGTTATAATATCGGGAACCTGGTTAATTGGCTCAGGTCAATTAAACAGGCTGCCATAATCTTAACAAACTCATAAATAACTGGAAAGTAAACAAATGTTAAATAGGATCCCGTGAATTGAGGAATATTGACAGGGGTTTGTAGATTTATTCACTCACCTTTTTGGACCATGACATCTCTTTATTACATAATGTTTTAACATCTGCGAAGAAATTTAGTAATGAGTATATTAAAAATAAAACCATTTGCACCTCTTGTACAAACAGAATTAGAGTAATTAATGAGTTAACATAGCTTGTACTGCCTCGGATCCGAGTAGTTTGTTTCAGTATATGATATTAAAATTATAATCTTTATTTCGTGCCATCTGAAGAATGGGCTTATTTAACTTTAACGTGTTATATTCATAAAAGCCTTAAACTTAACACATATTATTACTAAGCATGAAATTACAATTTTATGGTGATTAAGTCAGTCTTTCGTGTTTTATTGTACTTTCATTGGTTAATTAAGTGTCTATCATGTATTATTTTAAGTTAAGTTCTGAACCACGGAAGTTGAACTTCCGTGTCACCTGTGTGTAACATCGTCGGCGAATCGGCGCTTCTATCGGTTGTGCAGGGTGTCTTGGAGATCTTCTGGCTATCGTGTTTTGGTGAAATCTGCTGTCATTCCTAAAGATGAGTCGTCTGTTGGGTCTGTAGATTCTTGTGGTAGGTTTTGGGTTGTAACTTTCACTGGTATTCACATTGTTGTACCGCACATATTACTCACGGTTAACAGTTACATGTTAAAAGTTTAACATCACATTTAGGTGATGTTAGTTTGTTACAGAGATGTCATTGTCATACAATCACGTCATTTTCGACATTTTTACATCATCCGGCTATCTCACACAAGCTTCTCCTCGTTTATAGGATTTTATATTGACTACATACTTTTATACGCTGTATCAGCAGCGGAGTCTGAGATACAACTGAACTGGCTAACTATAGGGGTGAAGAGGCTGTCCGCGCGCGGGTAGCTTCTCAGCGTAAAAGTAGTTCTCACTTATTATTAATTATTTTCCTTTAATTCGCTTACAACTTAATGACATCGCTCTTTACTTTGATTACTCTTTTATGTGACTAGGGGTAGTTACGGATTTATTTAGTTTCTCAAATCTAATTTTATTAACTGCTACATTGGCAAATCGGCAGGTTGCTACCGGTTTGGGGCATGGAGAAGGGTTCATTCGTACCTTATTAAAGCTAATATTAGTATTACACAATTTTTTTTATGTGGGATTAGGCTTATTAAATCGTCACAATGCATGACGCGTAAATTTCGAATATTTGATAGACTATTTCGAAATTGGTAAAACGATTTGGAAATTAATACGTGTCTATAAGAAATGTGTATTTTGCAACACACAAAAAACTTTAGTTCTATCGCTAAACTATAGTTATCGCTCCGCGAACTTTCCAACTGTCCCTCGTATTCTATTACTGTGTATAATTTGAAATAAAGTAATCTATATATTGTAGTTTTTATTAATAATTTTTTATTCTACAACTTTGTACGAATTTTTCTTACAGTAGATATTTTGTTTTCGTTTTAATTATCGTGACTCAATCCAAACGAAACGTAAAAAGTTTGGATTGCAGTGTACGCTAAGCGCCATTCAGAACACCATACATTATGTATTGCTTTACGTAACCTTCAGATGGACAGCGAGTGTATGCTTTGTACTGTTTGTTGTATATGTACAGACCAGAGTTAATTAGTAACGACCGACGGAACAATTCATCTGTCATCGGAGCCGCGGCCTGCGACCCCTGATAAAACAATCGAACATAATGCAGAGTGTATTGTCACCTATTGTGTCCATTATTTGTGTGTGTGTGTGTGTGTGTGTGTGTGTGTGTGTGTGTGTGTGTGCGTGCGTGCGCGCGCGCTCGTGTTATTGACGTAGAGACCTACGTGCCACAAATAAACTGCAATTTTAATTGCATACTAACAAAGACAAAAAGTTTATTTTTGTTGTTAACCAGGCGCAAACTTATGTTATCACTCCGTTATTGACAAAAAATATCGGTATGGAGAACCATGCATGACTTCCATGTTCTATGTTTCATATTTAAAATAATTTTTTAAATGAAATATTTCCATAGAAACTACTTCTTTCTTCAGCCTTAACCACAGTTAACCACAGTGTAACCACAGTTAGGTGGTCACTAACGTATTCCACCTCACGTTAGCGCACTCGATTTTCACTGATGATGGCAGTCGATGGCACTGGCGAAACGTCTCCTTTTGAAAACTTTGGACCACGGCCAAACAGCCCTAGAAGGAATTTTAACAACATACTACTTCTTTGTTGCCGATAACGTAATATACATATAAATAAATTACCCCCTCCCCCTTTAACTATCATTTTAACTAAATACAACTATTATATTAACGACTAGGAACACAAAGTTTTTTATAAGTAAAAACATAAAGTTTTACCTTATAAACTGAACCGGTTTTCACCTTTAAAAGGCTTCTTCTTTCACCTCTGAAGAAGCCTTTTAAAGGTGAAAACCGGTTCAGGTTATAAGGTAAAACTTTATGTTTTTACTTATAAAAAACTTTGTGTTCCGAGTCGTTAATATAATAGTTGTATTTAGTTAAGTAACGGACACGTCATGGACAACGAAATCCAAGAATATCATTTTAATTTATAGAAAATTATCCCCTCCCCTTCAACTACCCTTTTTATCTGTAGATATTTCATCTACCTTTCTGCCGAAACGTCTGTTTTGTAGTGACAATGGACCACGAACAAAAGCGGTTGAAGGAATTTTAACGACATTTACGAAATTTAGTTGATTCATTCAAAATTTATTGCGGGCATTCCCCAAATGGACAGATAAACAGACATACATACAGACAGACAGACAAATGCCAAGCGGTCAAGTTGAATTGAGAACCAATTTCAGTCGTCCACTTCATTTTCATAAATCATTTTGTAATCAATTTTATAGTTATTAATTGGTTGTTAGCGTACAATAATGTAACGGCTTGCAATAACTGATGAGTAGAAACTAATTCTGACAAATGACAGACACATTTACGTGGAGTTTAATTAAAAACTCTGTGCAATGAAACAAGACGCAGACGTGGCATACGTAACTGCGTATATTTGGTAAATAACAAAACTAGGTTTCTGGGACAACGGAAGTCGTAGGAAGAGCAAAACAACCCCTGCTACACCGAGGGTGGCAAACAAGCCAACGTGGGGGGCAATCATCGTCACCTGCCAGTGACGATCCAGTCTGGTTGTTTTTGTTTCAGACTTACCATCGATCATGTTTCGACACTTCGAGTTGCTTACAATAATTGTTAAGCAATTTTTTATGAATCAATACATTTAAACTCGTGTACGTTTAATTATAACTTATCGTCTATTTTATTTATTTATTATAAAAATACCCCTATACAAAAAAAATTTTTTCAAAACTAAAATAAATATTCCTTTAAAAAATAAATCAGGAGTCTATAAAATTAAATGCGATAATTGTGCAGCATTCTACATCGGCCAATCCGGCAGAGATTTTTATACAAGATTTTTAGAGCACATTCCAAAAACAAATAATAATAATTCCAGTTTTGCACAACATTTAATAGAAAAAGATCATAGTTATACTAGTTTCGAAAACAATTTCGTGGCGTTGCAGACTTGCAAGAAGGGTAAATTAATGGATAGTCTAGAGGAATTCGAAATATACAAAGCTACAAAAAACGCAATGACCAAAAATAACATACTAAATGATCAAATGAACTTCGGTTCTAACAACCTGTTTGACACTGCTATACGGTTGAATGATAAGTATAGCCAGTCGTGAGGAAGTCGTAGTACAGCGTGCATGCATGCGAGCGCTCCGAGCGATTCAATTGTTACGTTTTTGTTTGTATATATTTTATTAAAAGATTTTACATATTTTAAATTATGACAAACCACAAATTGTGGTATACTTTTATGTTTTGACTATGTGTATCTGAAGATGGGATTTTATCCCGAAACGCGTCATTAAACGACAGCAGCTAGTGTCACTAAGGTGGACCGAATAAGGTAATTTAATTATATTAACCATAAAGTGACTCGGTACGTAAAACATGAATAGATTGACCCCTATACCATATTGGTGTCGGGTTAAATCAACTACACTCTATATACAAATTTTTTCCATCTTACTCTATCCATAGACAATGTCTTCGCTTCCCTCCAGCCCATGCTTCTTTCTGTCAAAATGTTTCCCATCATTCCATCCCAAGTCAGTTGCGGTCTTCCTCTCTTCTTTCTCCCCCCTGATTTTGCCTCCCAAACCTTTTTTACCATTCTGTCACTATCCATTCTCTGCATGTGTCCCCACCAGCATAGTTGTCTCTGTTCAATAAAATCCAGAACCGATATCACTTCTAAATCCTCTCTTATTTGTGTATTCCTAACTCTACTCCTCCTTGTTACTCCTACTACTCTCCTAAGATATTTCATTTCTGCCGCCTGGATTTTACTTTTTTGGCTTTTGGATAGCACCCACGTCTCACAGCCGTATGTTAAAACCGGTCTGTATACTGTTTTATACACACTCATTTTCGTTTTTCTTGATATAAAAAAAAACCCTCCTTCTTATATATAAGTCTATTGTTTAATGCATAGTATACTTTTATTGCCTATTCAATTCTTTCATTTAATGCGGTTTCTTGTTTCCCATTACTGTCTATTATAACACTTAGATATTTAAATTGTTTGACATGTTCTATCTTCACTCCTCCAATCTCGATATTTATTATTTTCTCCCCCATTACCATCACCTTTGTTTTGGCCTTATTTATTTTCATCCCTTTTACCTGGAGAACTTCATTCCATATATTCAAATTACCCTGTAACGCCCTTTCACTTGTATCCATGAGCACTACATCATCCGCAAAAGCCCCTTCCGCTACTTCTATACTTCGTAAGTTCCTGTATCCAACATGCATTTTCTTAACCTTCAGTGAACACTTCTTAATAATGTCGTCCATGTACAAGTTGAATAATGTCGGACTCAGTCCGCCTCCCTGTCTTAATCCAGCATTTGTTGTAAATCCTAACGACCTCATATTTATCGTCTAGTTATTAAATATTATTTTGCTAGTCTTTATTAACCAGAAAGCATACTGCATTAGTTACTACTGGGATCGCTCTGTGTAGAAATAAGCTAACGCTACAAGATATAAGGATACAGCGTCATTCAGCGGCGTTGCCATAGAAACCGTATCCTTTAAATATCCCACGCTGTAGGTTTGTATATTACCACACACGAGATCAGTTGATTCTATTGTTACAACACGTCCGCACGGCTGGCAGCATCGAGAAGACTCTCGCTAGTGCGTCTACAGTCACGTATGCCGCACACATTAGAGCGAGATTATTCTGGGACATTCGACAAACACGTAGATTGTTCTGTGATGTCGTAACACTATAATTTGAATACGCAAATTTAGCATGTTTTGTAAGCTGGATGAAAGTATGGCTTTTACTAACATAAATCTTAATTAACATTACCGTTTGTTGACAACACTGCCTGCAATAATGTTTCTTTGATCTTTATAGCCCTGATCTACAGAACACGATCACTGTTTTGAATGTAATCATTTAGCATTAGATAAAAAATGAGGTGTGTTTCCCCAACCTTGTTTAATATATACATTGACGACATGTTGAGAACATGGAAATCCAGAGTAACTTCGGGAATACAGCTTAACAAATAAATTTGTATGGTTTCCATGTTATATGCGGATGACATAGTTCTTATTCAAGAAAATGAGGATGATTTACAAAGAGCTATGTTCCAATTACAAGAAGTGGCAAGAGAGTACTCACTGACAATTTCAGTAAGAAAGACCGAACCCATGGCCTTTAACGGTGAAGACTTACAACTTTGACCGACAACTTTCAGACTTACAATCTATCCACATTCCTTTTTTCGTAAGGGCGGCCGCACACTGGAGAGACATTTTGTTTCGCGACAGAACCGTTTCGACACTTGGAATCTTCAGTACTCAACAAGAAACTTATCGTGAGACTCGTCTTGACCTCTTGGGTAGAAAGATGCAACCAACAGTTAACATTAAATCTCGATAATTGAATTCAATCGATTCGCTCCGGTTTCGTTGCGACTCGTTGAATTAATCGATGGCCATCAAGTAACCGACGTAATGTAAGAAGAAAGTTACACGTCTGTTTACAATCTTCGCCAGCTGTACTGCACACCTGTTTATATCACTGTTTTGCCAAAACTGTTACAGCAAAGTTGACACATAGTCTAACTCGCTTTTGACTTCTCTAAATGATTGAAATGACACCGGGCATACAACGTGTTTGAAATTGCAAACTGCGAACATTTGGCTATATATCCTAGCTGTTTTTAAAGTTATTCAAGTTTTTCTTACGTCAAATTATTAACCAGTGTTATTTTTCAGAACACAAACAAGTTCTGAAGCTTGTATGGACTTACGGAACTCAGTTGTGGGGCTGTACAAAGTAAACCAACTTAGAAAAGATACAAACCTTTCAGAACAAAGTACTCAGAAGCCTAGTGAATGCCTCTTGGTATAAAAAGAACGACAATCTACATAGAGATCTCAATGAAGAATATTTCAGCGAAATAATAACAAAATATACAGACAAACATGATCAGAGGATTCAGATCCACGATAACCTATTAATACGACACGTGGTGGAAGAAGCTCCACACGTCCTGAGGCGACTCAAAAGACAGAAGCTACATGATCTGGTATCGCAATAGAAAGCAATTACTAAGTATAGATCCATAAAACTCAGACAGAAAGATCCATCCATAAAAGAAAGGAATCCATAAAACGAGAGAAAGACGGAATAATCTTGGAATTAGCCACTGGACTTCACCCCATCACTCGTGAAGGAAACATGAAGGAGAAGCTGTTGGATGAGCTTGTTCAGTTGTAGCATGAAGGCAGGCGTTTTTAGTGGGTTAGAGTCCCACATTACTAGGAACTACGGGGTTCTTAGTGTCTATAGAGATTTTCACCTACCCTTTTAAGAAAAAATTTGTTGTTTTCCATGTCAGAATTACTTTTTACAGCAACAACGGTTTTCAGATAATACAGTCGTTTGGTAGCCGAACATTTTTATTGTTGAAAATAGGAGGGCTATTTTTTTTCAACCTCCGATAGACCAATAAACAGACACATGAATGGCATCAATAATTTTATTGTACACAAAAGTTTCATATATATGTGAACTACTTTTCTACATAGTCACTACCATTGTTGAGGCACTTATCATAGCAAGGCACCAACTATTCTATGCCTATGTTGTAGAATGTTCGCTCCTGAGTAGTCAGCCAATCTGCCACACTGGACTTTAACTCATCATTGGAGTCAAACCGCTGCCCACCTAACCACCTTTTCAAGTCAGTGAACAAATGGTAGTCACTTGGTGCCAAGTCTGGGCTATAAGTTGGGTGGTACTGATGCACCCATTCTTCGAGTCTTGTGAACATCTGTGAGTTGTTTGGGAACCCACCGAACACAGAGTTTCCTATTATCTGAGTAAGAACAAAGAGAAGACCTAGAAATTTCAGGAAAATCAGCAGAACGTTCAGTAATTGTGAAAAGACGGCGCTCTCGAACCATCCTGTCCACCCTTTCAACAACATCATCAGTAGCCACGGACTTTCTTCCTTGCCCTCCTTCATCATGAACATCAATTCACCCTTCTTTAAATTTTCGACACCATTCCCGAACTGAACCATCACTCATCAAATTTTCTCCATACACATTACACAACCTTCGATGAATTTCTGCAGCGCTATGACCTTCAGCTTGAAGAAATCTAATAAGAGACCGAATCCCACACTTGGAGGCAATTTCAATTGTAGTTGCCATAATTAAACTGTCGTCACCACAGTAATAGACAAAATAACTATAAAACCAATGGTGATAGGTTAGAACAAAGCCTCAAAAACATTAATAAACAATCAGATTGTTGCTATGACAACAGAACCAGGTTTGCCAGCTCACCGGAGGTTAAAAAAAAAAATAGCCTATTAGTCAAGCTGTTAGGTCGTGGTCAGACGTTTCGGCGTCACCTAATGGAGTGAATTGGCGGACACTGATGATGTCCAATTGTCAACGACACTGATGATGGCGTCCGATGGTGATGCCAAAACTTCTGTCAGTGTAGGCTGTAGACCACGGCCTAACAGCCCGTCTAATAATGTTTTCAACTATGTGGACGTGTCGGCCGTGAAAGCCTTTGGGACTCCATCTTTATTTCTGTCATAATAAATTTGACTTTTTTAACAATGTATAATCACGCAACAAAACAACTAAGAAGCTATACATTTGTGAAGCAACGACATAAAGAAAATAAGATGCCAATAAAACGTAGAGTAAAATATAAATAAATAATTATATTTATTGAGAAAATTTGGATACAATTCGAAGCCGAATGATTACAAATCTATCAACTGGAAATGCAACCGTATTGTAACACAAGAAACGTGTAAACACAAATCCCATAATGCATTTCAATCGATATCAGTTGTGCCAACCGCAATTCTCCAAAGCAATCCTAATGAAATGAAAACACGGCATGTTTTAACGCGTCCGATAAAAGTGTTTTCTGATTGAACACACGCTTTATGTTCACAAATTTTATAATTGTGTAAATTGAAAACATTTTTAAAAATCTTTTAATGTTTACTACAATGAGACGTTTGTGTCGCAGATAGTCTTTGACATGGTCTTCTTCTTCTTCTTCTTCTTCTTCTTCTTCTTCTTCTTCTTCTTCTTCTTCTTCTTCTTCTTCTTCTTCTTCTTCTTCTTCTTCTTTAGCACTACAGTCTAACGTTAGCCATGGCTTCCAACATCAATCCTCTACAAAGTCTCCTGTCCATTGCATCTCATTTTAACCCGTCACATCCATTCTACTGAGATGTTCTAGCACATCACACAACCGTCTTATCCTAGGTCTGCCCCTCTTTCTGCTTTTATAGACTTGCACCCTCAAGATTTTCTTCGGCATACGCTGATCATCCATCCGCTATAGGTGACCTAGCTATTGTATTCGTTGTTCGTTTACGAATGTTACAACGTCCTCATGATTCAGTGGCTCATCTACCTCCTGCTTATTTCTTGTTCTCCATTCGTCATCTTCTTTAACCGGAACAGAAACACGTCTTACGATCTTTCTTTTAAACCTTGTTAGTTTTACTTGTTCTTTTTGTCACTGTCCATGTCTCGCCTCCATATGTAACAACCGGTCTGATAAGTGTCTTATATATTTTTATCTTTTGTTACAACTAATGAGTTTCCTTTTCAATAGTTTGCTGTTGGCATAATATGCCCCCATTTGTATCCTGCCATGTATTGTCGTGTTTATAGACCCTTCATTATCTATCATGTTACCCACGTATTCAAATCTATTAATTGCATCAAATAAATTATCCTCTACGCATAAATTATACAGATATTTAATATTCTATTGTGGTGTATTCATTATTCATAACCTAAAGATATCATACATATGATTTATAATAAGGTTTTAATTATTCACATTCTTAAATTCGACAGATTTCGGTCATAGACCATCGTCCAGGTCATATATATACACTTTGCACTTGCGGTGGCAATATCGTAAAACAATATACACCACAATAGAAGATTGTGATTATAGGTACCGTTAGTAACCAACAAGTGTGTGTAATTATGAATACATCACATTATCATTGTATAGATTTCTTTTCCTTTCTGATGCAGAAATCAACATGTATTTAGTTTTGCTGATAGTTATATTGAGTCCCATATTCCAGCGGTTTTTTGATTCAGCTCTTTGTATGCCTCAACTGCTCGTTGTGTTGATGTGGCTCCATTATCAAAACATCGTCAGCGCAAGCGCATATTTGGCTTGTCTTATTTAAATGTGTTACGTTCAGACAAATTTTATTTCACGTATATACAGACATCGCTTCAATTGTGAACCACGTTAGCTGCTTTACGCTTGGATAATATCAACATTTATTCTGTTCCTCCCTTCGTTTTTTCCACTATTCGTTTCGGCTGCACTCACACAATTTCTTTCATTTTCTGCAGTTCTTTCCTCCTTTGCCAGTATTCCTTCATTCTCTGGTTCAGTTTTGCTCGTTTTTGCTCCTTTCGGTTCTCCTTGGCACAGATCCTTTGTCTGATTACGACAGAGGCACATCTTCACCTTACTTCTGAACACTTCTGTTTCCTATACCACTTCTGCACCCTGATTTTACATTTTTATGTTTTATTTTTATTGTGATGTTTTTATATGTTTTGTTTGACAACTTTTAAATTTGCGACATCGAAGCATATAAAGTCATCATCTTCACAACATGGTATAGACAAGGTGCTGCCTGTTCCAAATCCTCCAGCCATCTCTTCCTGGGTCTATCCATACACCTGTGTCCTATATTTTTGTATTTCCAGACTTGTTTGTTTGACCAGTCTGGAATCTGATATTCTATCTAAATGTTGTTTTCACCGTTGTTTGTAATCTTTTCATTTTTCATTTAAGTTACAAACTTGTAACTCTTCTCTTATATTCGCATTCTTTATACGGTCAAGTTTAGCGCAATTTCCAAAGCCTATGTTTTACTGTCTTGTCTCTTGGTTGTTGTCCATAATTCACACCCATAGGACAGTACAGGTACCGCGTCATAACTTTGTAAAACTTTATAATTTTGTATCTTGACGTAACTTGTTTCTAAAAATATGGTCGATTGTCCCACAGATAGTCCGGAACTTAGCTAAGTCAATGTTAATATCATAATTCCTACCGTAGTCTAAAATAACCAGAAACCGTTATTTTATTAATTCGTGATTCGTGATACAGTGTTTCTTTTAATTCCTACCGTAGTCTAAAATAACCAGAATCCGTTATTTTATTAATTCGTGATTCGTGATACAGTGTTTCTTAAAATGTATTAACATGATTGCGCTCGACAGAAGACTTGACCACAATCTCGGTCTCTGGCGGGACGTATTACCTCTTTCCTGCGTCACTGAGGAAGGCCAACAGTGGAGGATTACTAATGTTGTGTTATAATGTTGTGTCAGATCAGACAACGTTTTGCCCACGTTACGTTAGGCGTATTCACGTCTAAGTTGGCGGCGTGCAAAGTCAGATATGTTCTTTAATTATACACAATTTGATATTATTACGTCATCACAGAAAGTTCGACACGTTTCTCGGCTATCCCAGCAGAGCCCAGCTGTAATTTCTCTGTGCGTACGTGACACTTAACATGCGTCGACAATCGAAGCAGTGTTACGTAACGCGGAACATCTCATACATTCGATGGTGTCGTTCTACAAGCTTCTCGACTAGCGTGTTTCTGCCAAGGCCACGCTGAAGTATCCTCTAGAATTTTCAATCGTTTGTTAAGGACGCATATTATGGAACCACGCAGACTATAAATAGCCCATACCTGCCGCTTTGTTTTCAGTTACTGTCGGCGACTTACACAGTGCGTCTCAAGTGGTGTATTAGTAAAAAGTGATTATAGTGCGGAATTCTTAACAGTTGACATTACTATTTGTGTGGTCAGATTAACTTGAACTATTGTACAGTATAATCTGTTATTGAATAACTTGTTGATTACAAACTGTTAATTGAGATAAATTAAAGCTGGCGATTAGTGACTCGATTGGTGTCTTGTATTTTGTTTTCCACTGTAACATATGTCGTTCGTAACAGTATCTTATAGCTCATATTCGATATCTGATATCTATTCATTAATTAAATAGGTTTATATAGACTTCGTAATTTAAACCAAGTTGAGCTGACATATAATCTTCAGACAACTTACATTCTGTATAGAAAGACCTCAAGGATAATAAATATTGACCACAAAACAGTCCTTTATAGATATACCTTTTAATACGGTAGATACACCTTTTAATAGACCTTTTAATACGGTAGATACACCTTTTAATAGACCTTTTAATGGAACCCGGAAGAACATGATTCCAAAGGAAAAGAAGAAGAAGAAGAAGAAGAAGAAGAAGAAGAAGAAGAAGAAGAAGAAGAAGAAGAAGAAGAAGAAGAAGAAGAAGAAGAAGAGGGATGAGGAGCAGGGGGAGGAGGAGGAGGAGGAGGAGGAGGAGGAGGAGGACGACGAGAAGGAGGAGAAGGAGAAGGAGAAGGAGAAGGAGAAGGAGAAGGAGAAGGAGAAGGAGGAGGAGGAGGAGGAGGAGGAGGAGGAGGAGGAGGAGGAGGAGGAGGAGGAGGAGGAGGAGGAGGAGAAGAAGAAGAAGAAGAAGAAGAAGAAGAAGAAGAAGAAGAAGAAGAAGAAGAAGAAGAAGAAGAAGAAGAAGAAGAAGAAGAAGAAGAAGAAGAAGAAGAAGTGTTTCGTAAACATCATCTGTGAAGAAAATTTACAGAGTAAACAAACTAACTAAACTCCGAGCTATTGGGCCGTGGTCCACTCCTGTTGTTACTAACAGACTTTTCGCCCTCTTATCTGGAGACCGTCTTCAGTGATGATACAAAAACCAATACTATCTTCGTCAGTTAACGCCGGCCGACAAAAGATTTAGGTACAGAATATAATTTACAGATTTTCTCTCTTTCCAAATTTATGAAGACTAAACACTGTAGTATATTAACAGCTTTTTTTTAATACGTTGCCAAATAAAGCGTTTTATACATTCGACGTGAAAATTGTCCGAAGCGTAGTAGCAAGGTTGATCATCACTGTAAGTACAAGGGAGGTCCAAATGAAAACCTTAATTATATTTTATGTAGAATTTTATTAAATACATAAGAAATATAAGTACCTCATTTCTCAATGTAGTCCCAACGACGTACAATGGACGTATTCCAGCGCTTCGGAAGTGCGTGGGTACCTCTTGAAAAGAAGTATTTTGGTTGCGACTTTACCCAGTCGTGCACCGCGTTTTTCACCTCTTCATCGGATCGGAAATGCTTGCCTCCCGTCGCCTCTTTGAGTGGTCCAAAGAAGTGAAAATCACTGGGGGCGAGGTCTGATGTACAGGGTGGGTGTGTAAGACACTCAAATTTCATATCCTTGATTATGGCAACAGTATGGGATCGGGCATTGTCATGAAGGAGCAAAACATCTCACGTCGTTGACTCCTGATCGCAGGGCGAAGTTGATTCCTGGGCAGATCTCCAAACGTCACAATAGTCACTGTTGCTCCCTTGTCCATGTAGTGTTTCAAAATTACCCATTTTTTGTACTAAAAGAGAGTGAGCATGATTTTTCCTGGTGATGGTTGGGTGTGAAATTTTTTGGGTTTTGGCGACGAGCTCTGGCGCCATTCCTTACTCCCTTCCTTGGTTTCAGGTTGATGGTAGTGGACCCAGGTTTCATCTCCTGTAACAATTCTTCCTAGGAATTTTAGGCGCGTTCCTTTACTTGCTGACTTAAGGGTTTGCCTAATGGTCCCGCACAAATGTTGAACTTATCCAATTTATTCACAACGTTGTTGCTTGCATTATAAGACACATTGTAGCCCAGGTATTCAAAACTGCTAATTTGTTCCAGGACAGTACCATCTATAACAATTTTGCCAGTACGGGATCAGTTCCACGGAAAGCCATCACATTGGTCTAAAGTGTGGATATTTGAAATCCAGAGTCTTTGCAGATTCGATTTAACAAATGTAAGCGTTAAATTAACCAGTTAGATTTAACTAATTAAAATTGAAAATTTAACTATTTAACTTTTCATATATTGCAAATTATTAACTCAACTCTCATTTTATCTAGAATCTAATAGTTTAATTCCATTGTTTAAAGATCTCATTTGGTTCTTAGTTTAATTCCATTGTTTAAAGATCTCATTTGGTTCAAACCCAGTAACAATATTGGGTACTTTCTCAATAATCGTCCCTAGCCTAAATTCGTTTTTGATATTTCATTGTGTGATTATTCACATCGGTATGTAGTGAATATCAAATATAATTTTTCTTAGATAATAGAAATCGTTAAATTTTTTTGTACATGTTATATTATAGCTTGTTGGCGATTGCAATCATTTGTCATATTTTTTATGTAAACTGTTTCTAGCAACAATATAACTCCGATGTGTGCCTGTGACGCCAAAAGGCGACGTTGATAGGTTAATGTGCAAACTAAAAGTACACATGGAAACCAATATGCCTTTAAACTAATTCGCTTTTTGTAAAAAGCATGTAATAAAAACCAACTCAATGGAAGGCGGGGTCCTGTACATGTCTTCCTTTTTTTTGTTTCGCATAAAATTTGCTTCCAGTAAAGTTTTCCAGATATTACTGAATTAACATAAAAGAATATTGGTGCCTATCAAATAGCAAAAATCGTGTTTTAATTTGTTAAAACTTTGTTTATGTGTTTTAATCTTATTATTCAGATATCATTGTATTTTTCACTTTATATTTCCTGTTGTTGTTTTGTTAAAGATGGTTACATTCTTTATTTTCAATATTACTCTGTTATACTCACTGTATTTACACACTAAACGTTATGTTTTTCCTAACCATGGCTTTTATTGTCTAAACAGTAAACTAAAAACCAACAAAAGACATTATTACCTAACGTTACAAATGTAAAAATATTTCCACATAAATAAAATGATAATAATTGACGACTCGTTGGACACTTGGTGAAACATATTAATACAAAGGTTTTTAAAAATATACGAACACTTGATACGTTAATTTGTGTTAAAATAAAAAATGGATTTATTATAAATTCTATAAATTATAAAAGCAATAAAAAATGAAAAAAATTTTACAAACGAGCAAACTGAGTTCTGTATATCTCCTTTATTAAAAGCTGTTACTTAGTTTAGTTAATTTTTTTATTTTGCCTTCTGATTATATTTAGTTTTTACAGACACTAGACCTTCCCTTAGCTTCTACAACCCCCCGATCATCACACTCCACACATATCCGGATACACATCTAAACATATGTTCACCACCCTAACATCCTTTTGTTTAGTTTAATTGTTCACTGATCTCTTTGTCAACAGCTTAATAAGCTGAAACAGCTGTCAAGAGTTAAATAAAAACTCTGAAACGTACCAAGCGTTTATATACTTTTAAAAACCTTTGTAAATAAAATGATTTACATTTATTACACTTATTTTTCTTCATATCTTTGTATATCGATACTGCTCCATATACAATACAAAGAAAATGTAGTGTGGGACGGATATTGGGACCATACCGAATATTGTCATCACGTGGTAACACACCTTAGTACTCAATATTTTGCATATTCTTTCCAATTTCAGTACTACGTATAACATGTATCGTAACAACAAAGGTCAAAAGTCAGATCGACGCTATTATGTGGGAAGCGTATTAAGTTGGCGAATGCAAAACATGTAGCGGCCGCAGTTTCAATCCCTGACGCTCAACCAACGTGAAATAAAGAGACGTGACACGCATACGTAAGCGATCCAGTTAGTCAGGTCACAAACGAACCTGCGGCAGCAATATCACAGGTTAATTTAAAGTAGACAAAAAAACACACACACATTATTATTATAATGTTATATGATTATGACAAAAAGGAGGATATATTTTTGATAAAGGAGTCCAGCTCCTAGCATATGCAGATGATATAGATATTATCAGCAGAAATGAAAATAATCTGAAGAATGCCTTTATAAAACTTGAATCATCTGCTAAGAGTATGGGGCTTGTTATAAATGAAAATAAAACAAAGTTTATGGTTTATGGAAAGCAATAATGATAATATTTCAAATATACTAATAGATGGCTATAGTTTTGAAAGAGTAAAATGCTTCGTATATCTGGGGGCATATTATGTCGGTGCTGAGAATAACTCCACAAAATAAATTGAAAAAAGAATTCTGGCTGGTAATAGAAGCTATTACGGGCTGAATAAACATTTTTAATCAAGACTATTAACCACAGAAACTAAAGCCACGCTTTATAAGACATTGGTAAGGCCTGTAATGACATATGGCTCTGAGTGCTGGATAGGTACTCAGGAAAATTGATGAACAGAGGCGGGCTGTGTTGAAAGGAAGATACTGAGAAGGATTTATGGGTCCGTTTAACAGGACGGAGTCTGGGGAAAAAGTAATAATTATGAATTTTATGCTAAGTACAATGACCTTACAGTTGTCCGATTTGCCAAAATTAATAGATTAATATGGGCAGGATACGTTCCGAGAATGGATGACGAACGTACGGCAAAAAGAGTTATGAAACACAAGCCAATAGGAAAAAGGAAGACTGGAAGACCGAAGAACACATGGTTGGACCAGGTCGGCAGTGATGCGAGGAAGCTGGGCGCGGTGAATTGGTGGCGGATGGCTCAGGACACGAATAAGTGGAGGCAATTTCTTTTGAAGGCCAAGGCTCGATCTGGGCTGTAGAGCCAAGGATGTATGTATGTATGTATGTATCCACAAACTCTTCAGGTCTCAGTGTTCCCCACTAATGTTCCCATGATATAGAGTTTAAAAACACCATGTGTACAGATAAGTGTACAAATATAGTTTGAAAAGTATGACAAATCCTTTTATGGTAAACAGAGATATACTATGGGAAATTTTGTACAGAAGATCATCACCTACTTAGTTTATTTATGTTCTATGACACGCATATTAGGCCATATTTTACTAGAGCAAAAGTTGCAATAAACGCAGTATAAGAAAATGTCTTATATTTAATATCTTAGGACGCCAAAACCATTCACAGCAGTGTTTTGTTTATCACATGTCCTACGTATAAATCTTTTTTTATTAGAGAATTCCTTAATTCTGAGGGTTTCTTCTACCAACATAATAAAATGAAACAAATTATACATAGCGATGTGTAGCTATCGCATAGAATAAGTAGTTGAGATATACTGTACTGGAATGAAATGGATTTAATAATGATGCTGTTCTTTTATAACAATCTATTGAGCTTTAAATACAGTTTATAAAAAACAATGATAATGTTTGTGTTTATGATACGCATCTTCATGTTGCCCGAACACGAAAACGAACCGAACACCTCTAGGTTATCAGCAACCTCTTTGAATCTCCCTCAATTTGAGGTATAGTACACAAGTTACCATAAACGATGCCCCCATACCTATAAAATCAGAAGTTAAATACCTGGGGCTGCATTTGGACGACAAATTAACATGGAAAGCCCACATTCAGGCTAAGAAACAACAACTCAACTTAAAAGCTAGGCAAATGTACTGGCTCATAGGTAGAAAATCTCAACTATCTCTCGCAAACAAAGTCATCATATATAAAGCTGTGCTCAGACCAATCTGGACTTACGGTATAGAATTGTGGGGCTGCTCTAAAGCTTCCAACACAAAGATTCTGCAGACAGTTCAGTCAAAATTCTTGCGCATAACGAATGCTCCCTGGTTCATTTCTAATTATACTCTTCACAAAGACCTTAACATTCCATACATTTCTGGTGTCATCAAGATGCACGCCGCTAAGTACAGGAACCGCAACATAGGACACAGCAATACCTGATCAACGAGCTCCTCAATCCATCACTGGATGTAAGAAGGCTGAAGAGACAATGGCCAGATGACCTGACCCGGTGAACGTGGTAATCATCGCTGGATGGTTCCCACCTCAAGGGATGTACACATCACTTTTACTTATTACTCTGTGAAATGAGTAGATTGTAAAACTGCATTGAAAAAAAAAATTGAGGTATAAGCAATGAAGTATCTCAGCTTGGGGCGCTGGGTATGTTCGTTTTGCCATCCTGTGTTAAACTTTTTTTTACCTGAAGAAGACCTCCGGTGGGCAGCCGAAACGTTGGAAGAAATATTTGTCTCTGTCTATAAGCAGTCGACCACGGCCCAAAAGCCCAGTAGATTCTGAATCTTTTAATACTTAACAGGTGTTATTCACTTTTGGTTACTTTTCACCACGACCTCTAGTAATGTTCTACAAGTCTGTGTTTTTCAAGGCCTGGTTGATATTTTTTTCTTATCATTTTCATAGTCGCTGAGTATTTATCCTTTCATTCATCTAACGCTAACACGTGCAATACGAGTGTAAATTTGGAATTCTGTGCAGTGATTTTCTCCAACAAGTTAAATCATTTACAACATTTTAATTTGCACATAATATATGAATGAACGTTTATTTATTAAACTGAACATTATTAATTCTTAATATCATTATCATCTTCTTCTTGGCGGTTTTAGGCTTCAGCGGCCTGTTCCTATTCCACAGTCCAACTTTTCGTCTGGATCTAGGGTTGTAATCTTTCTCTATCTTTGGTATTATACTTTCTTCCATTCTCTCTATGTGTTGACTCCATCTTCTTCTGTATACTTTAATCCTTTCATTAACTGCAAAAATATCTAAATTACTTCTTATCTCCTGATTTCTTATATGAGCTCTTCTATTACACCTTTTAACTGATCTTAGAAATTTAATTTCTGCTGTTTTTTTTATCTTCTGTTCGTGTGATTTCTTTATGACCCAAGTTTCGGAACCATACAGTAGTGTAGGTATTGCCATTGTTTTATAAAATTTTATTTGGGTTTCTTTTCTACAATTTATTTTCCAACGTTCTCCAAATCGTTCCACACATTCTTGTGAAATTCGTCACTTTATTTTCTATATCTCTATCTTGATCATAAATAATGAGACGTCCAAGATAATTTAAATGTCTTACTTTTGTTGACGCATGTGTTGTCTATGCATATTTTTGTTAGAATCGGTTCATCTCCTATAAAGGCCATTACTTTTGTCTTTGATTCAGATATTTTATTAACTCCTAAAGGCAATGGTTTGTCGCTGTAGCCACGTCACTCTATCCCTTGCGATATTCTTCATTTCTCCATAGGACCCACTATTCACGACACTCATTGTGCTGCGGAAGTATGCAGTTCTTGGTCTTCCTTTGGGCTTCTTCCCCACTACTTTGCCCTCAAAGATGTTAGTTAAAAAAGCACTATGTCTGATCACATGCCCTATCAACTTAATTTTCCTCACCTCTATACTCCTAAGCAGTGTTCTATTCTCATTTATTTCCTCTAAGATCTTTCCATTCGTCTTCCTATCTGTCCAACTGGTTTTTGTCATTCTCCGCCAAATCCACATCTCCATTGCCTGAAGTCTGTCACTCTCCACCTTCCCTAAGGTCCACGATTCACACCCGTAAGTTAAAACACTCCATACAAATACCTTAACAAACTTTTTCCTTGTTTCAATACTAATACGGTTGCTTGTTAATAAGTTCCTTTTGCTCTGGAATGCTTGTTTTGCCAGAGCTACTCTCCTCTTAATTTCTGCCAGACACTTATTCCCACTTGTAACTATGCTACACAGGTAACAAAATTCAGTAACGTGCTCCAACATTGTGTTGTTCAACATAATGGTTGATTTAATGTCTTCTCTTTTTTTACTTACAACCGTTATTTTAGTTTTCTTAACATTTATCCTCAATCTCCAAGCGTGAAGAATTTTGTTAAACGTACCTAACATTCGGGTCATATCCTTTTCTGAGTCAGCCATCAGTACAATATCATCTGCGAAGCGAATACTGTGTATCTGTTCCCCATTTATTTTAATTCCCCTAGAACTCCTTTTTATCTGAGTTACAACATCTTCTATAAACAAATTAAACAAGTACGGTGACAGTGGGCAACCCTGTCTTACCCCTCTTCTTATTATTGCTTCCTTTTTACATCCATTTATGTCTATTTCAGTACTTTGCAACCTATAAATATTGAAGATCACCCTTCTAACTTTCCAGTCAAGTCCTGACTTCCTCATAGTTTGAAACAACAGCTTCCAATCAACATTGTCGAACGCCTTCTCGAGATCCACAAATACTAAATAGGTTTTCCTATTCACTTCAATTCTCCTCTCCAAGATCTGCCGCAGAGCCAAGATTGCTTCTCTGGTTCCTCTACCTGCTCTAAATCCAAACTGATCCTCCTCCAAAGTGTGATCAATCTTTCCTTCCAGTCTGTTCTTCACTATGTTCAGCAAAATCTTAGCAGCATGAGATATTAAGGCTATCGTTCTATAATTAGCACAGTCGTCTACTTTACCTATTCAGATTCAGATATGTTACTGTTATATTCTTTTCCTGTATTTTGTGTAAGATGTATATTGCTCGCTGGAGGTCGTCTTCTGAAGTGACGAATATAGCTTGGCAATCGGCGAAGAGAATGATTATCAAGCTTTCATTTCGGTAAATTTTAATACCGTCAGGGGATTGTCCTTTCCATTTTTTGAGAAGATCATATAGGTAACGGTTAAAAAGTAATGGCGACAGATAACAGCCTTGTCTTACGCCTTGGTTTGTTTCATTCGGGATAGATTTTTCTCCGTCGTCTATGATTATAGCTGTGTGTCTATATGAACTCTTTATGGCCTGAACTAGGTGTTGTGGTATACCTTTATTTTCAAGTATGTCCCATAACTTTGGTCTGATCACTCTATCAAGAGCTTTGTTGAAATCGATAAACACAATATGTGTTTCTAAATCCATTTCACGTCGTTTTTATATCACTTGTTGTGCGGTAAATATGCAGTCTATGCAAGAGCGTCTTATCCTAATACCATGTTGTTCTTCCTCTAAAAGAGTCTCTGCTATGTTAACTGCTAGATCAGTTAAAACGTGTAATAGACGAATCATTTAAAAAATGAAGAGATAAGAAGTGATTTGGATATTTTTGCAGTTAATGAAAGGATTAAAGTATACAGAAGAAAATGGATTCAACACATCAGTAGAACGGAAGAAAGTAGAATACCGAAGATGGAGAAAGATTACAACCGTAGAAAGAGGAGAAAAGTTGATAGACCTAAGAAAACGTGGACTGTGAAATAGGAACAGGCCGTTAAAGCCATGTTGTTGTCCCTTTAAAAGTAATTGTGCTATGTTTTGTAGTCTTGTTGATATAATGCGAATTATTAATATTATATACACACAAATTAATAACCGACACATCTGGTTTCCAGCGGGACAACTTTGTCATTCAGTTAATTCTCGTTGAACGCGAGTGGCGGGCGGTGCGCTGTATCTCGGTTAAGGGGATATAGACACACAACAAACTTGCTGCGAAGATATTTATGAAGAAGACGTGCAGCAGCGGGTTACCATGGCAACGGCGCTCGCGGCAATATCATTACGACTTGCTCTGCACACTGTAGTGTAGTGTGTTTACTCCGACCAAAGGGGGTTCGTTCGCCCTTAAATGCAGCAGTAGTAGTAGAGTATGCTTTCTGTTAATGGATTCTTTTGAAGTAAATAATAATTACTTCAGTACTTCAGAGCAAACGGTGAAACAGAAAGTAAGAAGAAAAGTAATTGAAAATATGAGAACTTAGTAGAATAGCGCTAATCTTACTAACCTAGAGTACCCGGTGTTCGGTTCGATTCCCGAGTACCACTGTTTGCCATGAAAAGGGCGGGTTTCAAAAGCCGTTTCTTTGCCTCAGTCAAGCATACGATTTCCCAGAGTACCACCACCACCACCATCACCACCATCATCATCAGGGCTTGATTTCAGGGGGAACGCGCCGGAACGGCGTTCCGGAAACTTTTGAATCCAAAAATAAATTACCGAAAAAAATATGAAAAGGAAAACCTAATTATTACAAAAATTTTACCACAACTTTTTAAATTGTGCCCCTCATCAGCCCCACTACAAAACTAAACATTTGTCAAAATCACACACTAGCACTAATCTTTATCTTAACTACTATCGTTCAAAAAAAAATCCCAATAATCTATGGAGAAAATGAAATAAAAACTTGCTTCAAAATTAAAACTACTTGAAAGGCAACTGATTGGGAGCTTTCCGACAATATGCACATTCCAGAATTTTTCCGGAGAGTCTTTCTACCTTGAAATATGCTATTGAATCAATAAAAATATCTTCAAGTGAATGTGAGAGGGATGTTTTCGGGCCATCGTACAGAATTGGCCACAAAGAGTAAGGAAAGGTCAAGAAACAAACAATACGACGACACAATGATGAAACTATGGAAACTTTAATATATACAGTGAGGACACGTTGAGAGCATGGAATACAGCTTAACAATCAATTTGTATGGGTTCCCTGATGGGATGACATAGTTCTTATTCAAGAAAACGAGAATGGTTTACAAAGAGCTATGTTTCAGTTACAGGAACCACTGGCAAGAGAGTACTCACTGACAATTTCAGTAAGAAAGACCGAACCCATGGCCTTTAAACGTAAATATCCAGTGAGGACTAACATAGTTATAAACAACAGCACTTTAGAACAAGTAAGAAGTTTCAAATATCTCGGCTGTGCAGTAAGCTATGAATCTGAATATGATATAAGAGAGAAGATAAATAAATTTAGTAATATTTGTTGTACTATTTATAGAAATCTTAGAAATGAAACAAGACACAGCACAAGGATTAAATTTTAGAGGACAATTGCAATACCCACGTTGATTTATGCAAGTGAGGTGTGGGTCATGAAAAAAAAGGAAAGCGGCAAGATTCAGAGTGCTAAAATGCAGTTTCTTCGTAATACTTTAAATTGTACAATGGAAGATAGCGTAAGGAATAAAGATATTAGAGCAGAACTCGAAGTAATGAACATAAATGAAATTCTTTCTTTTTATAGAATACAATGGTGGTATCATCTGCAAAGGATGGCAGAGGATCGATTGCCGAAAGCGGCACTAAACTGTATAGCCATTGGTAGAAGAGACGTGGGTCGTCCGAGGATTAGATTTTTTTTTTAATTTATTGGAGATCTGTAATCTGTTCGACTAAGCGAACGTTTAACAGATTCGCTGACAACACACACAGAATTATGAAGAGCTGACCATTGACACCTCTTCTTGTTTTTGATAACAGATTAAAGAGGTACACAAAATACAAAAAACTAAATGATAAAACATGTAAACAAATGAAGAAAAATCACTTCCACGTCCTGCTGACATGATACAACAAGTTCAAATATTAAACACTGGGCCCATAAGGCGCATATACAGGTTGACATTAACACGTATGAATGACACGAATACAAAAACATACAGAACAGATATCACAGACAGTACAATACAGAGAATACATTATTAGTTAAACATGAATGGTAAGTCTAATAGTTTGTGCCTTTTTAGTCTATAAATATATACTCACTGTTGTCTAACAAGTTAATTGCCAGGTGGTTAGGATGCTGTTCTAGTTTGGAGATGTGAGTCCTTGCAGAGGCGCATGATTTCTTCTCTCACGGTTGGAACTTTGAGGTCGCGGTGTATAGAGTTGTTGGAGACAAACCATGGAGCGTCGACTATTGATCTTAAAGTTTTGGACTGAAAGCGCTGGATAATCTCAATATTACTTGTACTTGCAGTACCCCAAAGTCGAGGATAAGATGGGTGTCGGAACAGGTTTATATAACCTAATCCTTGAAGAGGAGAAGAAGAAGAAGAAGAAGAAGAAGAAGAAGAATACTTTTTAATTCACACTGAGTTGTATCAGTAGAATGTAAAAACACAAAAAAATACGTTTTAAATCCTAAGGAAACACTTAACGCAATTTAATTGCATTGACTGATTGAGAGAGAGAGAGAGAGAGAGAGAGAGAGAGAGAGAGAGAGAGAGAGAGAGAGAGAGAGAGAGTTACGACAAAACCACTGGAGTTAAATGCTGTGCGGTGGAGTGCCATTAACAGCAGAAGGGGATGTTTATAACTCGTAAAGCCAAGACATCCCTCGTATGGTCTATTTCATCGGGCGATTTATGGGCCGCCGTAATGTTGGGGGTGACATCTGCCAGCTTCAACCCCGGTTTATTGGCAAACCCACACCCAGTACTGTATGTTACAAACTCGTATTTGTCGCAAATGTAGTTTAAGTTTGTAATGCAAAGTACACATTATAGGTATTTCATACAGCTAAAATACAATACAGAAAGACGAATAATTAACATAATATTGTCCTTCTCGTCTGCATTTTCAGTATTATCAAACCTCTGATATTCCTAGGTCTGTCTCTCTCTCACAGGTTAGCAGCCCATAGGCTGGTTGCTACCAGCTCACCAATCTTCACACTTCTCTGCTTTCCTTTTCAACTAACAATATGATGTCCAGTTCATATCGACCATAAGCTGGTTCATGTAGTCTAAACGGAGTCGTCCTCTGCGGTTCTTCCCTTCAATTCTTCCTTCTATTGTCCTCTTAACCATACCCATTGTGTCGTAGTACAGTATATGCCCTATAAACTTAGCTCTTCTGCCTTTTAAATTTTGTAGAAAGCTCTTCTCCTCCTGAGCTCTTCTAAAGTCTTCCTCATTCGTTATTTTCTCCCTTCAGTTAATCTTGAATATTCTTCTGTAGCACCAGGTCTCAAGTGCTTGGAGTCTTTTCTTGTCACTTTCCCCAATTGTCCAAGATTCACTCCCATATAGGGCAACACTCCACACGTATGTCTTTACTAGATTCTTCCTTATTTTTAGGCTGTTAGTGTTTGAAGTGAAGAGTTTTTTTTCTGTTTGTTGAAAGCAATTTTAGCCTAGTTAATTCGGCTTAACAATTTTTCTACTGCTAAGTCCATCACTTGTAATTTTACTTCCTAGATAGTTATATTCTTTATGGAGAACATTATTTCCAAGAGTTATTCTGACTGGATCTTTCTCCTTCCGACTACAGGCTAGGACTTTGGTCTTTTGTTCATTTATTTTCATATTGAATTCACTCTTCATTACTTGATACATTGTTACTTGATTCGTTGCTCTCTGCAGTCACTGCCATGTCATCTGCGAACCTAAGCATGTCCACTTTCTCCCCGTGTATGTTTACTCCGAGATGAGTGTCTTCTCTTGCTCTTTCGATCGCTTCTTGGACGTACAAGTTAAGCAAACACGGGGATAGAGAACATCCATGTCTTACTCCTTTCTCAATGTTTGCCACCTGTAGGACAACAAGCAAGGCTATGTAAGCATCCCTTAAAGTTAAGATTCGATATCACAAAGTTACTTTTAATAAGGCCTAAAATAGAAGTCTCTCGCTTTTCTTATTTTTTACGTTTGTTAGTGCTGAAAAGCCCTGCTCGCGCAAGTAGGTGGTAGAAAATTGTAACTGCTTGTAATGCTATTACTAGGTGCTATTTACTCGCTAACATCCAAAAGTGGTGGGTGGTTCATCATATGTCTGTTGAAGTATTCGGTCCGACTCAAGTCCTGCAAGTTGTTTTTTTCTCCAGAAAGAGAGGTCGATGGTGATTTCTGGGGACATAGCATAAGGACTGCACTCGCACCCAACCATTCCTTTCCACAGCGAGGGTGGTGGTGGGGGAGTGTTGCCATAGGGATGTACCATAGTGTGCCGCGGGAACTAAGGCAAAAAGATAGTGTGCCGTAAACAACAAAAAAAGTTGAGAATCACTGGTTTAGAATGTTATATATTACTTCATAATATTTTATGATAATAAATATTATATTATATTTTATATTATATTACTTTTATGATAAAAATAATTACATCGTTTCGGTTATTAAAAAATCTGTGGTTGTTTTCAGGCGAAATGTAAAAAAACATAGCTATATATAACACATATAAGTGCGAGCGTTCGCGAGTTTGTATATGTGGGGTCTATATAAATATAAATATATAGGATACTTTTGCTTTGCGGTCTTTTGGCACAGTACTGTGGGTAACTGGCAAAGACCGTGTCAGTTACAGAATCGTTCTCACACTGAAGATGGACAGAGGCCGAAACGTCTGTTCTTAGCGGCAAGAGTGGACCACGGCCTAATACCTCGGAGATAAGTCAATTATATTGTAACGAGAACCGTATCGAACCGCGTAGAACAGCCGAGAGTGTCCTCCACTCGTTCCCCCCACCACCATTAGTAGGCAGGTGTTGCGTCAGTCAAGGTTGCGTTCAAGTATGCTCCAAATTCTTCAAGAGCACACTTGAAATACGCAGTAGCTGACACACCATATTGAGGACGGAAAATTTCTAGAAGGCGTGCGCTACCTATAAAAAGCTATAGCAGCCGGCTTGTCAGTTCAGCTTAAGTGTAGCGATTTATTCAAGTGAAGTATTGTGGCGAAGTGTTATTGTGTTATAATTGTGCGGGACTCTATTAGTTGACATTATTATTGCGTGTGGACAAATTTTGCTCGGATTATTGTACAAGTTGCTTATAAACTGTACTTGTGATTAATTAAAGCTGGTGATCAATGACTGTACCATACAACGATCAGTGAGACTGTTGTAACAATATTCTAACTGGTTAAACTTTGTACTTGTTTAAACTTTGTACTTAGAATACCTGCAATGCGGTGCGTGCAGTGACGTCATTTCTCCCCCGCCAAACTGCTGCCGGCTTGTATCGCAATCCCGCATCGGGCCGGCGAGTTAGTTAATTGCAAGACTCCGGACGGGCAACAAGCCTTTAGTTCGCCAGCCGCGGCTACATAATTATTTTTAATATTTCAAAATTTTAGCATGATCATCATGCGCTAATACTTAGGCGATTTCGGCTTATATTCACGATTATGGTTTTCAATATTTAATTCTACCTTATTTCTCGGGCGTTTATGCCGCGCTATACTGCGCGCGCCATGCAACTATTTTCTAACAATTTTCAATAAACGATTAACTCAAGAACATATACAGTCCACTTCGTTATTTCATTTCTTACCAGCCAAACTCATCACTTAACGTTATAAGAACAACTCAAGATTACTTCGACAGCGTCTAAGACGTGACACTAACAAAGCAGGGAAAGCGTTTGTACTGGAGTAAAATAGTAAATTATTAAAGTACTTGTTAAACTAAAGAAATATATAGTACCGTATTATAAAAGACATAAAGTTCTTATTAACAGATATTGGTCGAATAGAGAGGGTAAGAAAATTCAAGTATCTAGGGGAACTAATTTAAGAGAATGGTTTAGGAAAATCAGCTATAGAAGAAAGGATTCATAAAATGCAAAGAACGTATGGAATAACTAAAGATATTTACAATAAAAAGTGCATATCTAAAATGCGAATAAGGCATTACAGTAGTAAGGCCAGAATGCCTATATGCAAGTGAATGTCTAGCATTGAATTATAATTTAGACAAACTAGAAATATTGGAAAGGCGAATTATTAAGAAAATATTAGGCCCACGAAAAACTTCAGAAGGTTGGAAATTAAGAAGTAATGATGAGATATATCAAAGTATAGAAAATATAACAGAAACAATGAGAAAAATAAAACTATTATTTTTTTGGACATTTATACAGAATGGACGACAATAGGTTAACAAAACACATCTTCAAATATCTGTGGGGAAAGAAGTCAACATCAAGTTGGATTAAAGAAGTCCAAAAGGATTTAGAAAAAAGAATAATATAAACGGAGAAGAAGCAATTGAAAGAGACGTTTTTCGGGCAAAAGTGTTAAAAATGGAAGGAGTCCAGGGCAGGAGAGAGAAAAAAGTAGGTTCAAAGTGGACTAAAGACAGGAAGAAGAGACATAATTAAAAGATGAAAGAATATTGGAGAAAACGAAAAGAACGAAGAATAAAGAATTGAAATTTGCATGTGGTCCTCAGATGGCCAATACAAATAGAAAAAAAGACTAGAAAAGCGATTTAGGAGAATCAATGTAAAATGAAGCAATTGTAATTATTGTGAATTATAGACAGGGAGACAGTCAATAAAACAAACTAGTAGCACTGTGAATATAGGAAATAAGTGTGATAATTGTATCGTATAAAGTAATCTACTTATTGTTAAATAAATTATTTTCATTTTTTTGTTATCGTTTGAGTCTCATTAATTTTTAATCAGGCAGCGTACTCATACTATTTATTATTATTATTCCGGTTGTACAATGTTTACACATCCGGCTGTACATTGTAAACATCCGGAACAAAATTTACAGTAGTGACTGAATTCTCATCTTTCACTGCTGCTTGTCCATCCAAAGATCTTCTTCAATTTCTCGTTCCCTCAAGTTAGTCTGAATTTATTCTATCCAAGTGATAGGTGGTCTCCCTCTTTTCCTTCTTCCTGGTGGGGTCCATTCCACCATAACTCTCGCGTACTCATACTAAATTCTAATAAACTGTCTATTACATTATTATAGTACAGTTGGTAACAAGAGGAAGACAGAGCAGACAAACTTAAGTGTAAGGTAGAATGCAGGAATGCTGTGTTTCCAAGAGTGTAGGAGGAGAAGGAGAAGAAGAAGGTGGAGTTGGAGAAGAAGAAAAAAAAGAAGAAAAGGAGGAGGAGGAGGAGGAGGAGGAGGAGGAAGAAGAGGAAGAGGAAGAGGAAGAGGAAGAGGAAGAGGAAGAGGAAGAGGAAGAGGAAGAGGAAGAGGAAGAGGAAGAAGAAGAAGAAGAAGAAGAAGAAGAAGAAGAAGAAGAAGAAGAAGAAGAAGAAGAAGAAGAAGAAGAAGAAGAAGAAGAAGAAGAAGAAGAAGAAGAAGAAGAAGAAGAAGAAGAAATAAAACAGAAAACAGAAAAAAGGCGATAAAGAAGGAGGAAAACAGAAAGAACTAAACGATATTTTCTTAACAGAAAGAAGGAGGAAAACAGAAAGAACTAAAAGATATTTTCTTAACAGATATATTGATAAAATTCGTTTGATGTTTTTCAACAAAGGCGCGCGTGTTCAGTACTGACAGCAGCTACAGCGACCGCCATAAAGTCAAGAAGTAATATTTTTATTACAAACAAACTGGCAAAATGGCGAATGCATTAAAGTTTATTAAAACGCAACATTTCTCTACGTTTGAGTTCGGTTTTCCCATAAAGCAAAGCATTAAACCCCAGTACGATAGCGTACAAACTGGCAGGCGGCTTTCATAAAATCGTTCCCGTATAACCATTAAAAGGTTTTATTGTTTTCTTTCGTGCGTTTGGCTACAATTTTCCTAGATAAGCTACACAACGTATGAGATACAAATTATTGTATTGAAAAAAAGTAGGTGACGAATATCACATCCAAATACCCGAGTAAACAGATATAATACGACTTTATTCTTGGATTCCGTTGTCCATGGCGTGTCTGTTACTTAACTAAGTATAATTATTTCACTACCGACTCGGAACACAAAGTTTTTTATGGGAAACGTAAAAGTTTTACCTTATAGCCTGAACCGGTTTTCGCTTTTAAAAAGCTTCTTCAGAGGCTGGCGGAAGAAGCTCCAGACGTCCAGAGGCGACTCAAAGGACAGAAGCTACATGATCTGGTATCGCAATAGAAAGCAATTAATACGTATAGGTCCATAAAACTCTATGTGAGAGAAAGGCAGAATAATCTTGGGATTAGCCACTGGGCTTCACCCCACCACCCGTGAAGGAAACATCAAGGAGAAGCTGCTGGATGAGCTTGCTCAGTTGTAGCATTAAGGGAGGTGTTTTCAGCGGGTTAAACTCCCGCACTACTAGTAACTACAGGGTTTCTAGTGTCTATAGAGATTTTCACTTACCCTCGTAAAAAAAATGTCTTCAGCAAAAATCAAATAAAAATTATGATTTTCAATAATTACAATAATACCTGTTATTTTTCAGAGAAGCCAAAGAAGGCATGACGTTTTTATGTTTTTAAATTATTACTTTACTTTTTTTAGTTAAACGAACAAAGCTAGTACTCAGTTTTAACTCGACTGTTTGGCTTTTGCTGTATACCTGTCAATTTTAAATATACCTCGTGCTAACGTTTGAACTGACCAAACAATTTTTTTAAAAGTTAGGTTGCGTGCTTATCTTTTATTCCCATTTTTAAAAATACCACTTGCTCTCAAAATAAGGGGTGAGGAAAAATATGAGGAGTGTAAATGCTGAAGCCAAATTATAGAAATCCACGTCATACTGCAAACTAAAGGCAGTTGTAGCTAAACTCTGTTAAAATCTTATTGACTACTCTCCGGGCTAAATGATCGTAGTCCACTACTCTGCCGCATAGAACAGACGTTTCGGCGCCACCGTTGGAGCCGTCTCCAGTGTAAAACCACTGGAGTAACGGCACGGTTCTTCACCAGCTAACCACAGTACTGTGACAAAAGATTCGTTTCAATATATTGGTTAACTCCAAAGCAGCAAACTCTTTCAATATCTTTGAAAGAAAAACATTACGAAGAATCCTGGGACCGGTTAATTACGTACACGGCTGGAGAATAAGGTATAACTTTGAATTGTATCGAATGTATAAAGAAGAACCACCGCTAACACAATACATAAGACTACAGCGTCTAAGGTGGGCTGGTCATGTAGCCAGGATGTAGGAAGACAGAATACCACGAAAACTATTGAATACCAGAATCCACGGAAAAAGACCAGTGGGAAGACGGCAGAGAAGATGGGAGGACGCGGTGGATGAGGATGCGAAAGAAATACTGAAAGTGCGTTCCTGGAGGAAGATGGCTACCGACAGAAGTGAATGGGGGAGGGGACATTGAAGGAGACCAGGGCCCAACAAGGGCTGTAGTGCCATAGGAGGAGGAGGAGAAGAGCTTGTACGGGTTTTCACCAGCTAACCACAGTACTGTGACAAAAGATTCGTTACTATATATCGGTGTACACTATATTTAAACGGTGCTTGACAGTTTTAGTCAGTCTGGGGTTCTGAGTTCAGTGAGCTAAGTTATAGGTTAAGTATATATTTGATACCATATACAGAGTGTCCCGGGAGGAGAGGGAAATAATTTGAGAAATGGTTCTATAGTGTAAAAGAAGAAAAATGTTCATATAAACATATGTCCGGAAACGCTTTGTAAACGAGTTACGGCTAGCGAAAGATTTCGCCCGGGTTTCTGTTCCCCCGGGTAAATGAAGACTTTCTGAAATTCTGGGAAGGGGCGAATTCTGTTGTTTCTTATGGTGTTTGACCTGAAAAATCGAATAAAACAGGTCGCAGAACTGTACTCCCATAAGTTCCATGATATCCGACGTAAAACAGAAAAATCTTTGCCTAAAAACAAATTTTGGAAAATTGGAAACAATTGGAATTTTTTGTTGATTTTTAATGACTTTATTTACACCATTGTTCTCAGAATTAAATTCTTTACAAGTTTTGTTTTTAACTTTTATGCATCTATTAGTCATTTAACAAAGTTATTGTACTTCTAACCTAAAAACACCCTGTATATGTGTGTGTATATACAAGCAATATTTGCTTGTATAACTTACGGTTCTGCTAATAGTCGATATCACAGTTGTGAATCCGAATTATATTTTGTGTGTTATAATTTTATTTTTTGTGAAAATGTATTTATGATGTAGAAAAATAAACAACATTTTAACAGTGACACGAATGTTTTTTTTTCTTTCATTCGCTGCCTATAAAACGACATAATATAGTAGACCCTAATAAATGACATTTTACAGAGAAGACAAGATGTTTGTCAACAGTATACCGTGTTAGAAGACGTTGCCATGGTTACTGACTGACTCTACACCGCGGTTACATTGTGTTCTGTACCACAGTATTAAAGTTTAATGGATTCACTTTATGTCAGAACGTATTGCATCAAAGACCCAGTACTGACTGAGCTTGAATAAATTTTAATGCTTTCGTCTCTCTCAATCGGTTATTGTTAAACATACTGATGTCCTGCTTTTATGGTTAGTCACGGTATTTCAGACCAACCTTTCTAATAAGAATAAAATTTAACTGTAGGGAAACTACTTATACTAGTTTCGCATACTGTATGAAACTGTCAAACCTACTGTCAACACTGGAAATATATATTTAAAAAATAGAAAATAAGAAATTACACTACTTGCAGAAGAAACAAATTGAATAACATCTCAAATTATATTTAAAAAATAGTAATATTTAGATTATACTGAACTAGATTATTATCTAAATAATTAATGCTCAAATTTTAGAACGTTTTAACTATATAATTAGTAAAATAGTTTTACCTTTTTCTTGTCCGTCTGGTGGCCTTTTCTCTATATTTAATTCTACGCGTTTCGGGACATATGCCCCATCATCAGGAATATCCTTGGTGAAGTTCGTCGATCATTAAAATATTAAAAAACACTTTATATACAATTTTACACATAACAATAAATATATAATATAACATAAAAAACACACATAAAATCCCAAACTTGAGACACACGCGTTTGGGGATTTTATGTGTGTTTTTTTATGTTTATATTATATTTATTGTTATGTGTAAAATTGTATATAAAGTGTTTTTAATATTTTAGTGATCGACGAACTTCACCAAGGGATATGCCTGATGATGGGGCATATGTCCCGAAACGCGTAGAATTAAATATAGAGAAAAGGCCACCCAGACGGACAAGAAAAAGGTAACTATTTTACTAATTATATACTATAAGTGGCCTGGATACCGAAAAACATGGATGTAAAAGTTTTAACCTACTTTTGGAAATGATATTGGTTGTGATAAGAATTATGATAATTATGACATTCGTGTTAAGTTAAAATTATTTTACATTGACGACATGTTGAGAGCATGGAAATCCAAAGTGAGTTCGCGAATACAGCTTAACAAATCAATCTGTATGGGTTCCTATATGCAGATGACATAGTTCTTATTCGAGAAAAATGAGGATGATTTACAAGGAGAAGGAGTTTCAATTACAAGAAGAAGGCAAGAGACAGTACTCACTGACAATTTCAGTAAGTAAAGACCAAAACCATGGCCTTTAAAGTTATGCAGTGAGGACTAAGCTAGTTATAAACAACATCACTTTAGAACAAGTGAGCCCGTTTCAAATATCTCGGCTGGTGCAGTAAGCTATGAATCTAAATATGAGACAGAAGATAAATAAATTTAGGAATATTTGTGGTACGATTCATAGAAATCTTAAAAATTAAACAAGACTCAGCACAAGGATTAAATCGTATATGACAATATTGCAATACCCACGTTGATTTGTATGCAAGTGAGGCGTGGGTCATGACAAAAAAGGAAAGCGGTAAGATTCAGAGTGCTGAATGCAGTTTCTTCGAAAATACTTTAAATTACACATTGCAAGATAGAAAAGGATTGAAGATTGATCAGAGCATAACTCGAAGAAAAGGTCATAAATGAAATTATTTAAATTTGCAGAAGACAATGGTGGGATCATCTGCAAAGGAGGATCGATTGTCGAAAACGGCACTGAACTATAAAGCCATTTGTGGAAGAGACGTGGGCCGTCCGGAGGATGAGATGGGTGCCGAAACAGGTTTATATTACCTAATCCTTGAAGACGAGAAGAAGATGTTAACAGCAAGTTTCAGACGTGCATGCTCGGCCATTGCAGATTTCTCCGGCTGCCTCAAGCGATGACATCGGGCTGAGCGTGCACTCTCCAACTCTGACCGTCGTTTCAGGAGACTAAGATCGTGTCCTCGGAGAGTGCCTACTACTCGCGGCTGCACATGGAGTCCGTAGAAATCTTCAAAACGTGATTCCGTCGCGATGACTCCTAGGGAGAAAGCCTACCTATTGAATAGGATCTGGCACGCTGTGCTCCCAAGCCAATCAGATAGCGCTTGATGCTGATTGGTAATGTTGCTTTCCAGCTTAGATCGTGCTGGTACAAAAGTTATGAAACTGGGACAGTCTCTACTGTACTTCATCATTGACCTATGCGGCACCTGTTTGGTGGTCACTTGTCTCCGCCACCAACAGGAGTAGGCTGGAAAGTTTCCAATCCAGAACGCTCCATTCCTTGTCGGGATCTCCTTGGTTTGTTAGAAAACAGTGTAATTCGAGGAGGTCTACGAGTTCCTGCTCTCTCAGCCTTTGTCTGGTCATTAGCTGCGACTCTCTTTGCCGCAGCTGAGACCTCATCCTTCCCTTACCTCAGGACCATCAGCACCACGCAACCACCTCCCCCTGTCCGGGTCAAACGCCCTCGGGCGATTCTCGATGACCCGCCATAAGTTTTAGTAAACTGCTCTAAACCTCAATTTGCATATTCACTATCTGCCATGCCCCAGAATTTACCTGCAAAGCTGCTTCCTTCCTCCCCTTCCTAGTAGTATGCCGACCGCGCTGAATGCCGCTGCTACGCGCTATCACTGGCACGGAGGGCTCTCTGCCTCGCGGGGAGCGACCGACGCCTCACGGCGTCTGCACGCGGGACTGGGAACGGGTGACATCTGTCATCTGAACCCGTTCATGCGGTAGTGCCCCACTGATTGCACAAATTTTGAAAAATAAATAAACATTAAAAACCTTTCTCCCCCGCCTTCTCAGTTAACTGGTTGGCGGTTGTCCATTCCTGTTTTTAGGCCACCAGTCGAATGAACCAGAACTATCCTCAGGCAGCCATTGTGGCTCGATCCAGATGCTGCAGTCATGCACCGGGTGCAAAGACGCCCCCGCTACTACAGTGCCCTACATGCTACATGTACTTCATCTCTGAGGTGAATTAGCGGACACCGTGCCGATCTAGACACTGATAGTCGCCTGCGACGGAGAGCCCGAAACGGTTGTCAATAACGACAACTGTGGCTGATAATAATTTCGACATTGTCCAAGCCAGCCGTGAAAGCTTAAGACCTTGCATGCATCAGTATTATTATTATTATTATTATAGTTCTTCTTCTTCCTTCAAGGATTAATGTTACATAAACCTGTTCCCGGCACCCATCTCATCCTCGGACGACCCACGTCTCTTCTACAAATGGCTTTATAGTTCAGTGCCCGCTTTCGACAATCGTTCCTCTGTGTCATCCTTTTTGCAGATTATCCCCACCCATTGTCTTCAGTAAATTGAAATAATTTCATTTACATCCTTTTAATTCGAGTTCTGCTCTGATATCTTTTTATTCCCTTACGCTGTCTTGGCAGTGTATAATTTAAAGTATTTCGAAGAAACTGCATTTTCAGCACTCTGAATCTTGCCGACTTTCCTTTTTTGTCATGACCCAAGCCTTACTCGCATAAATCAACGTGGGTATTCCAATTGTCTTCTAAAATTTAATCCTTGTGCTGTGTCTTGTTTCATTTCTAAGATTTCTATAAATAGTACCATAAATATTCCTAAATGTATTTATCTTCTCTCTTATAACGTATTCAGATTCACAGCTTACTGCACAGCCGAGATATTTGAAACGGCTCACTTGTTCTAAAGTGCTGTTGTTTATAACTATCTTAGTCCTAACTGGATATTTACCTTCAAAGGCCATGGTATTGGTCTTTGTTACTGAAATTGTTAGTGAGCACTCTGTTGTCACTTCTTGTAATTGAAACATAACTCTTTGTACATCGTCCTCATTTTCTTGAATAAGAACTATGTCATCTGCATATAGCAGGGAACCCATACAAATTGATTTGTTAAGTTGTATTTACGAAGGAAGTTGGTACTTAAGTTTAGTGTTAAATATAGCTTCAACCTCTGCTACTACTACTATACTACTACTACTACCTACTACTACTACTACTACTACTACCCTACTACTACTACTCACTACTACTACATACTACTACTACGGCTGCTTCTTTTATTTTCTTATGCATCTGATCTGCTGGATGCTGAAAGTTGCGATTACAATTTGAGAGTAAACACTTGCGAACGATCCAACCGACTGTTGTTTATAACTGTCTTACGTCCTCACTGGATATTTACCTTTAAAGGCCGTGGTTCTGATCTTTCATCATGATCATTATTACGTAAAAAACTGGTATAAAGTCAAGAGATACAAATTAAAATCACGTATATGTGCGCACGCGCAGTTGTGTGTGTGTGTGTGTGTGTGTGTGTGTGTGTGTGTGTGTGTGTGTGTGTGTGTGTGTGTGTGTGTGTGTGTGTGTGTGTGTGTGTGTGTGTGTGTGTGTGTGTGTGTGTGTGTGTGTGTGTGTGTGTGTGTGTGTGTGTGTGTGTGTGTGTGTGTGTGTGTGTAGGAACACTATTACAATACAGCACTTGACACGTTACAGAAAATCCAAAGTCCAACTCTAGTACCTTTACCACATGTAATTTGACACGTGGTTGTTCACTGCGTTGGCTTACTAAGTAGAGAATTGTGTCACCGCAGTACTGATCACTGGCACACTTCTGCTATACTTCTACTTGATCTTTGCGTTTCGTGTAAGAACACACTTTAACACTCAACTACTTTGTTTTAAATTCATGTTTTCAGTATCCAAGCCACTTATACGTATATGAATAGAATAAAAATTCACCTCTTTTATCCTTTTAGTAATTTACATATATATTGGTACTATAGTCAATGAAGGATGGTAGCCACCACTCTGAAGAAATAAAAAGCAGAATTGAAAAGGCAAGAGTAGTGTACACTAGAATGAGCAGTTTATTCAAAAGTCACGATTTAACAATAAACACAAAGATAAGAGACTTTTACGCTGCTAAGTATTCTCGGCCATCTTCTACGGTGTAGAATCTTGGACTTTGACTGAAGCCACAACTAAAAATTTGGATCTTTCGAAATGTGGCTTTACCGTAGAATACTAAGCATTCATGGACAGCTCATATAACTAAATGTTGAAGTTCTTAGAAAGGTGAAGAAACAAAGGGAAGTTATTAGCACAGTGAAGATAAGAAAGCTTCAGTATCTGGGGACATCTCATAAGAAGTGAACAGAGATGTTACTGACAGGGAAAAGTACTTGGAAAGAGAGGAGTTGGGCGACCGAGAATATCATGGCTGAAAAACTTAAGGACCTGGTTTGGCATGAATACAATTGACTTATTCCGTGCAGCAGTAACAGAAAGTTAAAATAGTCTGTATGATATCCAACATCCGAAACGGATAGGAACTATCAGAAGTACAAGATCAGTCTAGTGGCTTTTCTTTTTTTTATATTTCACTACGCGTTTCTGGACATATGTCTCATCTTCAGGTGTAATCCCTACATACATTTTGTCAGATAATTAAAACAAATTAAGAATAATTTACACAAGAATTGTAAATAAATATAAAATATATGGACACGGAACCACGCGGTGTTGTTGTGCGCCACCACGGTAACACTATAATCGAGTTGTTATGCTTACGTTGTTATTGACCGTGCGCTGCGGACCTCGTCTTGTAATCTTATCGCTGTGTCGTATAGAGAATTGGACTGAAAGTTTAGATGTTCGTTCAGCAGGACGTGTTTTTGGTGTTTGTATTTCTAAAGGCCTTATATATTTCTAACTCTTGGAAAGCACTCATATATCTCCCTTTTTTACACTCATATGGAGGGGGATGAAAGTTAGTCTCGAAATCATTTTACATTTTATGCAGTCTCCAGATCGCTATATATGATTAATTTAAGAATTTTACCTTATATAATCCACTAGGCGATCTCAGTTTTTTCAAATACGACATGTTTCACGGACTAAATCCCCATCCTCAGGTACAGTAAAATGCTATTCCCCTAATGCATAGGGGTCGTCGAAAAGATTAAAAACGTTTATCACATAACACCACACGCACAAAACTCACTATGAATAACAATCTAACATATGAACGTAAGTGATCTATTACATAAACATATGAATAACGTTGTAAGTGACTCGGTGCACCGGTCGACCTCTGATCGTCAACTAACATGTGTTCGCGCTTCACTGCTTATCTCAACGCGGTATCATATAATTTATTGGATTTAAACATCAGCTGATCGTTGAGTAACTGTTCCTCATTTATTTTGGAGGCCCTGTATATTTCAAACTCTTCTAGGGCGTTCAGGAGATGACCTTTATTACATATGTGTATCGGCGCCATGGTTTTCTTTGAATCCGGTGTAACTATGGTTTTCGTTTATGTGGTGGAGTGCGTAATTTGATGAGGTGGTTTGGGGATTCTTTTTTGGTAGGTGCTCTAAGTGTTCTTTAAACCTCTCGATAAATTTTCTCCCGTCTGTCCGATATAGAACTTATCGCACCTCACTGCACTGGATTCTATACACTCCTGAACATTCCTCCGATGTTATTGGAGCACGTGGCTTAAGTATATTTTTTAGATTATTCATGGTCTTGAATGAAACATTTATACATAATTTTTTAAATTCATTTTTTATTACATTGGGGAGTAAGTTCGTATATAATGCTGAGACGTATTGTGTTTTATTTTTAGCCTTATTATTGTCACCATTTATTTTCAAAATAAATGAGGAACAGTTAGTCAACGATCAGCTGATGTTTAAATCCAATAAATTATATGATACCGCGTTGAAGATAAGCAGTGAAGCGCGAATACATGTTAGTTGACGATCAGAGGTCGATCGGTGCACCGAGTCACTTACAACGTTTTCATATGTTTATGTATATGATGTTAATTTATTCATAGTGAGTTTTGTGCGTGTGGTATTTACGTGTATAAACGTTTTAATCTTTTCGACGACCCCTATGTATTAGGAGAATAGCATTTTACTGTACCTGAGGATGGGGATTTAGTCCCTGAAACATTGTCGTATTTGAAAAACTGAGATCGCCTAATGGGATTATATAAGGTAAAATTCTTAAATTAATCTCGAAATCAGTATAATTATAATTACTGTCCATCAAATGACTATGCGTAATTTGACTTTGTTTTGTTAATGTCTTTTTTAGGGTGGATCTTCTTTAAAGCGTTTTATAAATGCTCTGTCCAGTCTGGCCAATGTAGAAGCTATCACAGCCATCGCATGTAATTTTATAAACGCCTGTCTTGTCTTCAACTGATTTTGATGGTTTTGGTCGGAGTTGCTTACGACATGAATGTGTAAAATTGTACATAATTTGTTGTAATTATGTGACGAACTTTACTGAGGTGTTACACCTGAATATAGGACATATGTGCAGAAACGCGTAGTGAAATATAAGAAAGGAAAACCCATTAGGCGGACAAAAAGGTGTAAATTTCATTCGATTCATATCTTGTTTTATATTATATTATTATTATAATATTTATATTATAATTATATTATATTATATTATATTATATTATATACTATATATTATATATATTATTTTACATTATATTCATATATTGTTTTATTTTAGATGCTTAGACATTCCGTGAGATACAGGATGTAATACGTGCTTTGTGTAGGAACTGGCCACTAATGTTGACGTCACTATCATAATCATAAATTATGCCGTCCTATACTATTATCAAAATAGGGAGTGCGGCTGGGCGAGGGTCAGGCTCACTCACAAACACGCAGCCCGCACACACACCAAGAGCTTTTTTAGGTCACAGCTTAGGTCTTTTTAGGTCATTTGAGAAGGGAAGTCCTCGCTTTTGTAACCACACCGCGCTTGTGTGTGTGTGTGCGGGGCTGCGTGTTTGTGAGTGGGCCCGACCCTCGCCCAGCCGCACTCCCTAGTTGATAATACTATAATGGATAATTAAAATAGGTTAATCTGTTGAACATTGAATTATCAGTGACAATCTTACGATATCTTCAGTGAAATTACTTTCCGGGCTGTTGATCCTCTTTTTGTAAATCCAAACGTTTCGACTGCAGCTACGGCAATCATCATTAGTGGTCTAAATGACGACGCGACCGCAGACCGTCGTATTTATATAGCCGGGCTGCTATCTTAACGATACGAGAACCTCTGAGTGCCTTACGATACGACAATAGTGTCTGCAGAACTATAAAAAGTGTTTATTTATTAAATTATTTTTGTTATTATTATTCCGGCTGTACAATGTTTTCACACTTTCCGTAACCAAAGATTACAGAAGTAATTTGAAATTTATAATATACCTTATTGTGATCCGTCTTGCGATCTTGTAGTTATTGTTTCACTATATGTTTCGCGAATAAATTCCCATCTATCAGGCAAAAAATTGTTCCATCCTCCTATTATATAGGTATCGTCGGCGAAAATATTACATATACACACACACACACACACACACACAAACAAATAACACAACCACAACTGTTACAAATAACATAATTAAAACCGTAAGCACACAACATCGAAGACGGTGCACGCTGCCCGAATGTCACATTTCAACTGGACCGATTACAAAGTTCGCCGTTTATTCAACGGATCACAATAAGGTATATTATAAATTTTAAATTAAATCTTAAATGAGATCTGGAGACTGTATATATAATGAATTACAGAAGTGATTGAATTATCATCTTCCACTGCTGGCTTGTCCATGCAAAGATCTTCTTAAATTTCTCGTTCCCTCAATATAGTGTGAATTTCTTCTATCCATGTGATAGGTGGTCTTCCTCTTTTTCCTTCTTCCTGGTGGGGTCCACTCTACAACTCTCCTTGGCAATCTTTCCTGTGTCCATACCATTGTAATTTTTTTTGTTTGGACTAAAATCAACAATTGAATTTTTCAATGTTCATGTCTGTCCATAAATACTTCATTTCTAATTTTTCTCACGTCTGGATACCCTTGCCGAACATCTCTGCTGTTATTAATTTTGTTCTTGTGTGTTTATTAGTAGTCCAAACTTCTGAGCCATAACTCGTGAGACTTCTAACAATGGTTTTAAACATTTTGGTTTTAGTATTTATTAAATTCAAGTATAAATAAAATGTTTCACCAAGTGCCGAGCGAGCGACCGACCATTCGACAAGTGTAACTTTTTTTGTAAGTTTGTAACTGCTAACTTGAAAATGTGTTCACAAAGAATCGCGTCCAAAGAGCTTCTATTAAATCACGTTAACAGCATCATCTGTTTCCTCAGGTTG
>CM068368.1:20294519-20324519 GCA_034769895.1 Magicicada septendecula
TTTCGATTTACAATTTAAAATGGAATTACGATTAAAATAAAAAACCATGTAAATGTGTGTGTGTGTGTGTGTGTGTGTGTGTGTGTGTGTGTGTGTGTGTGTGTGTGTGTGTGTGTGTGTGTGTGTGTGTGTGTGTGTGTGTGTGTGTGTGTGTGTGTGTGTGTGTGTGTGTGTGTGTGTGTGTGTGTGTGTTGTAAAGAGGTTGCTTGCACAAGTTATAGGAAATTCAATTCCAACTTTATTCCATCTATCAACAGTGGTGCACTTTGACACGTATTTGTTCAGCGTTCGATCTCTATACTAAGTAGAGAATCGTGTCGGCTCGCTTTCAGAATACTGATCACCGCCTCGCGTATGACACACTTTTGGCTGCCAACTATGGCTTGATACTCATCCGTGCTGTCAACTGACAAATGTAACCTCTAACCGACTAGATAGAGTTTGTTTTAGTTACTTACAGGAAATACTACATCTACTACAAGACGAGGATAAAGGAATTATGTAATTTTTGTTGAAACTGAAATGATATTCTTCCAGAGTATGCGATTTGTGTGTATGTCAGATATTTGAAATGTATGTCAGTCAGGGAAGGGGTGTGGAAGGTATGTATGTTCAAAGGGGGCAACTGTAAAGTCCCAGAAGTGTGTTGGGTTTAACAAAGCCTCGTGTTCTACTCTTTGGAAATAAAGTTCCGTTCCTGAATAATTATAAATTGTATACGCTTATCTTATGCATATTATAACATAACATATAAATTTTCAATGTAATAAAATTTGTGGAGCCCCACGCTTTTGGAGCGCCAAATGATATAACATAACAACACACAAATTGATAATTTGAATTCATGGGTGTAATCGTAATAAGAAGATGATGCGTTATTTAAGTTTAAAATTGTTCCATTATTTATTTTTTTATTAAACAAAATCTTTCATTTCGCATAGTGAAATAGTACTCATTAAATCGTTTGTACGACTCTTTCGCACACGACTTATAGCTAACAAATTACATACAACAGGTTACACTTAACTCTTTTTATCTAATCTTAATTAATTAAATGTTTATTTGCTCTCGGCTTACTCATTGTGTAATTGTGTTACTCATCTTTTGCAATTGTTGATTAATTTACTTCAATAATTAATTTACTTGTATTCCAATTTCTTTAATACTAATTTGCTTTAAAACTTTCTACTGCATATGCATTCTCCTTTATCAACAAAGATTTTATTAATTACGTTAACTTAAAAATCAAATATTTCTCTTATCATTTATGTTACTCTCAATTACTAAATTTTATACAAGAGATATTATTCTAAATTTCACTCTGCTTTTACATTTATGTACAATTTAGTTATTTTAATAAACTGGTTGAATGTATTTCATTCTAACTTTAATTAGTGTCTTTCAAATGTCTGTAATTACAATGGTTTTTCATCACCTCGTTTGACATGGTTAATCATCAGTATGTCGTCCTTTGGTCCTCAGTCCATGTCCTCCGTGTCCTCCTGGTTCTCTGGTCCTCTTCCCGGATTCCACTCCATGTGCTGTTTAATAGTAGTCTCGCCTCACATCATATGCTGCAGGTGTGTCCATAGACCTCCTCGTATGTACTCTGCTGCTCTGGTTGGACTTATAGTTTGTCCTGTGACTCTCACTGTAGATTTAAAATAGCGTCGTCGACTGACATAGCCTCCTACGGCAACGGTTGAATAGAGAAGAAGAAATTATTCCTCAGGCTTTCACGGCCGGTGTCAGATGAATTGTTCATGATATCCGGGCTGTTTGGCCGTGGTCCATGGTTTATAACAAAATCAAACGTTTCGGCAGCTCCACTGGCTGCCATCATCAGTGGTATAAAAATCCTGCACGCCGGGATCTATATCCTATAGCCTATACCACAGTACTGTGGGCCTGTACGTAAACACCCGGCGTGCAGGATTTATACCACTGATGATGGCAGCCAGTGGAGCTGCCGAAACGTTTGGTTTTGTTATAAACCATGGACCACGGCCAAACAGCCCGGATATCATGAAAAATTCAAGAGAAGAAGAAACTTTATTAGCATTACCTGGTATTTATAGCCAGGTCGTGCAATAGCTCAGGTCTGAACAATTTTTAACTTGTCAGATTTTGTCGAAGCATCTTTTCCCCCACTCTGGTTCGATTCACTATTTTCGCCTATCTTCGCGAATTACGAAGTCTGTTTCACACTACACGATGTTCAATCGATCGCTAATTTTTATATGTTTACTATACGTAAATTACACTTCTTTATTGTAATTACAAAAAGAGCTATTCACTTTTTACGTATAGTAATTACACTTTCCGTCACTTTGGCACTGTCTGTTAACCCTTTGTTCACCTTTAAATTCTATACGCTTTGGTGTCTTTTGTTTTACCATATTGTACATATTTTTCTTATAATTAAAATAAAACGTAAAAACTACCCTACTTGAAAAGGGTTGGTTACCTTTCAGGAACGGACAGGCTTCACACACACAAAAAAATACACGTGTACACAACGCTAGCGACAGGTGTGGCAGGAATGCCTGTCCATGCATGAATTGTGCGTTCCCTATTTAACTACGATACAGCTTGCAATCTGAATCATGTTTATTAATCCATATTTATTTATTTTTATTATTTAATTAAATTATTTTGGCAATGCACAGTACTGTTAATGGTTGTACTGTTGCACTATATATATATAATTTATTTATATTTAATATTTATAATGACTTTACCTTGAGATGTTTTCTCCTTATTTGGAACACGTTTCGGGAAGCCTTGTGTTCCCATCTTCAGCCTTCCTGATTTTGAGTCTTGTGAAGTACTTGTGTGTTGGTTGGATGTTGTTGTGGTTTCCTGTTGGCCTCTAGTATTTCAAATTGGTACTATTGTGTGTGATTCTGATGTATATATTAGTATTTTGTGTATTTTCGATGTTGAGTGCTTTGAAAATTGTGTCATGTTTTGAATTGATTTGTATTTGTTCAGGTATTAGTTTGTTTTGTGTTTTATATTTGTATATTTATAAATTTTCCGAAATGTTCATTATGGTGCTTTTGTGTGGTATTGTGTTTTATTAGTATCATGAGAATTATTATAAGATTATACATACCAAACCGTAAGCTTTGTAATAAGAATGTACATAAATGTTATATAAAATATTTTACAGAAAGCTCGTATATTTATTTTGCAGGATTTGTGATTATGCAGGTCTCCTGCGAGTCCTGAAACTCATCTTAAACCTACACTAGGTGGTATAAGCAGATTCCCGAGTCTAGTCCACCCTGACGAGTAAAATAAAACAGATTATATATTTGCTTTAATAAATAATATAAATGGTATATAAATAAATAACATATAATATTGGCTTTTAAAGGTCAATATACAGTGAGGAGTGAGATAGTTATAAATAACAGCACTTTAGAACAAATGAGCCTTTTAAATATCTCGGCTGTGCAGTAAACTCTGAATCTGAATATGATATAAGAAAGAAGATAATCAAATTTACGAATATTTGTAGTACAATTCATAGAACTCTTAGGAATTATTATGAATATATTAGGAATATTAAATATTAGGAAAAGAACTCTTATTCAAACACCGCGAAAGGATTAAATTTTTATAGGACAATTGCGATACCCACGTTGATTTATGCGAGCGATGCGTGGGCAATGGCAAAAAAGGAAAGCGGCAAGATTCAAAGTGCTGAAATGCAGTTTCTTCGAAATACTTTAAATTCTACATTGCAAGATAAAACAAGAAATGAAGATATCAGAGCAGAACTCGAAGTAAACGACATAAATGGAATTATTTCAATTCACAGGAGACAATGGTGGGATCATCTGCAAAGGATGACAGAGGTTCGATTGCCGAAAGCGGCACTGAACTATAAAGCCATTAGTAGAACAGACGTGGGTCGTCCAAAGATGAGATGTGTATCGGAACGGGTTTATATACTATAATCGTTAAAGAGGAAAAGAAGAAGAAGAAATATTATAAAAATAGAAAACTTTAACTGGGTGCAAATAAATATCCAACATAAAAATGATCTGAATCCCTTTCATCCTGGGAAAGTTTTAATTAATTTCCTGAGACGTACCGTATTTTGAGAGACTTACAAAAGAGTTTGTTATTTCTGTGACGAGGCAAAGTTGCTTGGGAAGCTGTAATTGCGTACAAACTGTACCAGTTACAACGCGCGCAACAAGACTGTCTGGCGTCTTGGCACCACAACTTTTCAAACGTTTATTTGCATTCACTTAATGTTTTTGTGAGTAAATAAAGCGTCAGATTAGATTTACTTTGGGGAGTTGAAAGCGATTTAAACTTCAACAGCAATTAACAGAATTTTTGAAGAGCAACATAAACCGTGTGTTTCAGATCAAATTTGTTTTCTTAAAATTTTACAAACATGGGATTTTACAGAGGAATATTAAACACATACGTGGACCTCCAGCTTGCCGACTTAAAATATTATGGGCCAGTGACAGCAGGGAACTCGCTTCTCTCATCAAACACCGTATTTTTCTTCTGAAGTGTCGATAGTTTAAAATATTTCCTGCGCATCTTGATGCAATGTTCAACTTTAAACGTCCAACCATGGGACAACAATTGTACAATAGTGTTGAGAACAGTGCGAATAGATTTAAAAGATACTACATTAATAGTGAAATCAAAATTTCTATCAAAAATCTTAAAACCATAAAAAATAGGCTACAACAAACTAAACTCAAAAATAAATACTTACCGGACTTTATAATAAACGAATTTGCGGATAATCAAAACAGCGCGTTTCAACACACAAGAAAGACACAAACAATTTAAAATTTGTGTTACACTTTTCTGACCGATACTCGCAAACCCTTCATAGTTAAACTTCATTGATTGACGGTCAGTACGAATTTAAGGATTTGGAGTAGTATATTAAATACAATCGTAAGCCTACAAAAGATTCGTCTACTAACAAGGGTGAACTGTCAAAAACAATTAATCAACCGCCACCGCCACCTACTGAAAATTTTGTGAGTAAATAAAGCGTCAGATTAGATTTACTTTGGAGTTGAAAGTGATTTCAACTTCAAGAACAATTCATAGAATTTTTGAAAAACAACAAAATCCGTGTGTTTCAGATCAAATTTTGTTTTCTTGAAATATAAACAAAATATCTCTACTTTAGGTATTAAAAAATTTGTAATCGTTATCGAGCAAACAACACAAATGTAACTTGTTGTTTGTATGATTAAAGTTATCCGGGGTGTTTGGCCGTGGTCCATGGTTTACTGCCAATCGAAACGTTTCAACAGCTCCAGTGGCTGCCATCATCAGTGGAATTTAAAACATTCTGAACGTAGGGTGTTCACGTCAGGCCCACAGACGTGTGGTTCAGCCTACACCACATACACTAACACTTACATTGCTGAGCGATTCTGGGTCTGTCCATCCATCACATCTGGCAAACTATCCACATGAGGAATCCTCGTTTCTTTGTTTCCTGTTGTACGATCTTGGATATTATAAGTGTTGCAAATGGCTTCACTATATAATCTCCTTGTCGATGTCTGTATTCTACTCAGCCAGCATTTGTAATAACGTTGCTGAAACTTTATAGTAGTGATAAACTGAACTTTCACTTTTGAACACTTACGTTTCTTGATGTCTTCGTACGTTTCGGTGTGGTGTACATCTTCCTCAGCGAGATTTAAATACAGAATGTCGTGTAAAATCATTCCACCAACCTATAAAAAACTCCGTTACAACTGTTCACGACATTCTGTATTTAAACCTCGCTGAGGAAGGTGTTCACCACACCGAAACGTACGAGGACATTACGGAACGTAAGTGTTCACAAGTGAAAGTTCAGTTTATCACTAATATAAAGTTTCGGCAACGTTATTACAAATGCTCTGTGTGTCATCCACCAGCCGCACGGACAACACCAAGACGATAGCTAAATTCAACCCACATTTTTCACAAGGTAACATCTTCGACTGAAGCTACTGCTGCTGATATCCTGTTTTTGAGCTTGTCTAGGTCACGAACTAACGTTGGAACAAAAACACGGTCTTTCGCGTATCCCCAAAAGAAGAAGTCGCATAGGGTAGTGTCTGCAGATCTTGGAGCCCAAGAGTGTAGGGCAGTGTGTCGGGGTCCCGTGCGCCCTATCCAGCGTTGAGGTAATGTGTCATTCAGGCATTGCTGTGCCAGTGTGGCGGGGTTTCGTCTTTTTGCAATATGAAAACATCAGAGTCGTCATGACGTTCTGAAAAACGTCAGCTCTGCAGCATTTCAAGATTACTCAGTCCCGTCACAGTGTTGCCCTAAAAAAAGAAAAAAAAAAGAATGGGCCATAAATCTTTGTTTGAGATATTCCACAACAAACGTTCATTTTTGGTGAATCTCGTTCATGCTCTACGATTTCATGAGGATTCTGGAGCCTCTGTTGTCTTCCATGTCCATTAAGAGATCATTGCAAACTCCACACATTTTCTTTTATCACCAACTAGTTGGTGAGCTTGCACTAGTTTTAATCGGTACGGTTTATTGACCAAAAATCGCCTTAACACACGCCAGACAGTCGTGTGAGGACAGTTGTAAGTTCTCTGCTGTCACGGCGTTTAGGCTTTTCTGAGCTTCGCTCAAACGCTTGTTGAATCCTTTGCACATTTTCATCAGATGTGCAAGGTCGATCTGAACTCTTACCATTGCACAAACATTCTGTTTTTTTTTTCAAACCGGTGATACAAACGACGAATGTTGTTCTTTGCCAAAGACGCATCAATCCCAAAACGCTTACGGAAAGCACGCTGGACTGTAACCACGGACTCAGTAGCTCAAGCTCTTGGCATATTGCAACAGACCGAGCTTATGGACAGGTTCAACGCGTGGAGTGGGATCTAGCGGCGATTTCCTAAAACACTCATTCGAGCAATACACCATTAATTCACGGGATGTCCGTGGTTCCATAAATATAACTATTTAAATTTGGGTCATTCTTTTTGAAACGTTCTGTACTTTGCTCGAAATTTTAACTGATAACGTTTTGTTAACACTTTAGGGCTTCGTGTTTTCACAACTCATTTCTTTACGACTTCAATTTTCACCATTTCACAGGTAGGCCTATATATATTTTTTGCCTATAAAGTGAACGTCAAATCCAAACGTTCATTTTATTGTTGCCGTCGATTAAGTTTTAGTCATTATATCGAATATTGAAAATGTTTTGTGTAACATGTGACACGTGACTAGCAAGCTTCTAAGTAGGGTTGCCATTTATTTATAAAATTATATGCAATGGCAAATAAAGCCATTCAATTCAGTACTAATTTGGAGTGTAAACTCTGCATGCAAAAATGATCAAATTTGTAATTTAAATGTTGAAGAACGACTTACAACACAATACTGTCACGTCATTGCACAACATTGTACACGTTTCTCAGCTATCCCAGCAGGGTCCAGCTGTATTGTGTGTGTGGGTACATATTGCACTTGAGTCTGCAGACTGACAGCGTGAAGCCACTCGGGCAACCTCGGCTACCTTCGTTCTCATCTATGGCCGCCTATATTCTGTTGTCAGATGTGAGTTTGGTAAACGTTTGCTTAAAGTTTGTGTATTTATTTTAGCACAATAATTTTATTAAGTTCACGGCTTCAAATACGTAAACTCAAGAGTAAATTTTTCGTGTATTCAAGTGTCTGTGTGTATTCGTGTCTAACCTACATATACATGTCCTGTAAGCATTTCGATGTTTCATTTTAAAGTTTTGTCATTTTATTTTTAGTGTAACAGTTTTTATTAGGTACACGCGCTGTAAGTGTTCGATGTGAAAATGAGAAGTTCGTGTAACATTTCGATGGAGTCTTGTCAATTTAAGGGGGGGGGTGGGAACCGTGTATGTTAAAATGCCATTTTCTCAGCATCTATTTTGTGCTACAGACTTGAAATTTGTACAGGTTAATCATCACACTTTCAGATTGTTATGGCACTAGAATAATAAATTTACAAAATTTTTAATTTTCTAAATTTTTTAAATAAAAACCTTGGATTTTTATTTCGGTCAGTTTTTAAAACATTTTTATAATTCTAGCAGACAAATGTTATTAGTAGAACAACTGTACAAATTTTAACTTCCTATGTTATAAAGGTGATTATATAATTCTCGAAGATAAATAATAAACACAATTGAGAATAAATTCATATCCTACCATTTCTTACATACCTATTATTACCTTGAATCGTATATTTTGTTTCAGCGTTTATCACTCCAGAAACAAAAATAATTGATTAAATTGACTCCAGATAAATACGAAACCAACCTGCGAAGTTAGTGCACAGGTAAAGAGGAGTTTTACCGCAAGCAACTGATTACAGCAATATACAGTATATCAAAACCAATACTGAGAGTACAAAAAACTGAACTTAAAAACCGGCAAAACAGTATAAAATAAGTTTTCTTAATAAACGTATATTTCATATACTAATGCGACGATGTAGTCAAAAGGTTCATATTTATCTGGGGAGCCAGTGAAATTGTGTTTGTTTCTGGAGGAAACAAAGGTTAAAACAAAAACTACATATGTGGGTGCGTACATATTGCTGTTACTTTAAGACGAGCTGTTATAACTCTTGAAGGCTAAACCGAATACGAAATGAAACGATCAAAGAAGAAATGGGCGTAGAAAAGACAATCATCGACTGCATTGAAGAAAAACAACTAATCTGGTACTGACACGTGCAGAGAATGGGACAAGACCGACTACCAAAGGAAGCAATGAGATGGATGCCTAGAGAGGAAAGAAGAAGAGAAGACCCAAGAGGATAGAGGGCATAAGAAGATTAGTGAGCTACAGAGGAATAAACGACGAAAACTGAAACGGCAGTCATCAGTGGGGATTAGGCATCGGACAACGTCGTAGGACGTTTAGACCCCGAATAAAAAAATAATAATAAAACATCGGCATAAATAAACATAGATACGGTATACATTTATAAAAAAATCTTTTTCCTCTCAACCCAGAGGGTGTTTTGGGTTTACAATTCTTCCCTTCCAGAAACATCCCTTAATCGCTACATAAATGCTTTCTTCTTTTATCTCATCCAGATTCTCCTGAATCCATATCCTTCCCCTTCCACTACGCCCATCAATAATTTGTTGTTTTATTAGACAATTGTCTCAATGCTGTTTCTACTGCCAGTACACTACAAAGAAAAATTACAAATATTATATGTCCCTTAATATATTTGGAGAATAAAAGGAAATGATATTCGCGTGGCCTGTTCGTGTAAAAAAAAATTAAGGACACAAATTGTAGTGAGATCACAGATTTATCTCCCTTTATCGGAACAATGTTTCGACTGAGTTAACCATCAAATATCAGCCTGCATTAAGAAAAATACAAATTTGTTTACTTGTTACAACTTCATTGCAACTTGTTATAAACTATCTAGCAATTTAATTCTAATATATAACTCAACATTGTGTAGGATAAGCTCCCACTGGAGCATTCCTCACTAAAGTTACAATTTGTTCATGTGTTGAGAATTACTATACATAGGCTACTGTCGCGCCGTTGCAGAACATTCTACATATTTGTCGGCTATCCCAGCAGGGCCCAGCTGTAACGTGTGTGTGCGTACATATTGCTGTTACTTTGAGATGAAGGACAAATTACGTGACACTTATCACGCGTCGACCACCGAGGCTGTTCCAGACTTCACCGGTCCGCGCACACTGTGTTCAAGGCCGCAAGCAATTACGCTCTGGTGTTTCTAGTAGTGTTGTGCGTATTATGGATTATTCTAGAACACCTGTGCTATTTATTTAAACAACGGCAGCTGCCGCTTAGTTTCAGTTTTAGTCCAGTGAGTTTCGAGATTTATATCGTACACTTTACACTGTGCGTCTCAAGTGGTGTATTAGTGAAAAGTAATTATACTGCGGTATTCTTTATAGTTGACATTATTATTTGTGTGGACAGATTAACTTGAATTATTGTACGAGTATAATCTTGGTGAATAACTTGTTGATTAGAAACTGTTAATTGTATTAGTTAATACTGGTTATTAGTGATTTAATTGGTGTCTTGTATTTTGTTTTCCACTGTACCATACGACGATCAAGAAGATCGGTCGTAACAATATATACATTTTTAATTGTTAGTATAAGTATCACTTGCGGTGTGTGAAATAGCCTAATACCACTGCCAATTGAATTTAAGATTTCCTCGAAAATATTCTGCGTAATGTCCATGTAACAGAGAAATGTAATTCTGTTAATTTTGAGAGAAAACGTAATTTAATGAAATCGTAAAAATTAAAAGCATGTAAAAGTTATTTCATAAAGGATTTAATAAAGCAGTAAAAACAATTTAGTTAATAAAATGCGATCTCTGACATATTGTTGGGAAAAATGAGAATCTGTAATATTAACGATCATAATATATTATTAGATTAAACACATAGAGGTTTGTTTCGTTCGACAAAGAGATACTGAAGCAGTGAAAGCAATATGTTTAGTGTCTGCGTTCTTGTTGGCTGTAACAGAGCGTCAGAGGATCGATACTCCCAACAGTGAAGCTCGCGTCTACACGACTATACTGACATTTATATATCCGCTGCTTTTTCCTAATTTGTAATCTTGTTAAATTAACACACATTTTGCCGCCGTTATGTCACTAAGCATTTAATTAAAATTCCACGTTTGTTGTATTAAATAATTGTAGAATGTAATTACTTGTTTAACTTGATAAAACAGAATTGGATATTATTTATCGTTGATATAAACGGTACCAAACACTGAGTAAAGAAATGTCCGTATTAATTCTAACGGACTGAATGTTTGTAAAACTTTAAAATTTAACAAAAATAAAGAGAAAAGGTAACTGCATCTTCATCCGTACCCGCAGTAGATTTTCTACGTTTTTAATATGCGATTGTATCGATATATTACGATGTGAAGAAGAAGAAGTGTACTAGTTATTTTCATTTATGAGGTTAGGTGATAACGGTTTTATGGTTTTTAGTTTACTGCTGAAATAAATAAGAGCCACGATTGAGGAAAACAAAACGTTTAATGTGTGTATACAATCCTTATAACACAGTAACACTTAAAGAACCTAACTTTTTTTGAGTTTACAAATTAACAAAACTACAACATCAAATAAAAACTAAAAAAGACAAATATTTATGGTTAATGGAAAATACAAAAAACAATGTATTAAGGAATGACAACATATTGGACAATGTATTGTACATATTGGACTTTTTTTTTTGTTGGCCACAAAACGAGTACTTGTTGGAAAACGAATATTCCTGAAAAAAAAACAAGTTCTCCTACAAAAAAGTGACATGTATAGTATAGGCAAAGGGTGGCCCCGCCTTACTTTCGAGTTGGGTTTCTTGCAGTTTCTGCAAAAAAAAAAAAAAAAAAAAAAACGAGTTTTACTTTACACACGTATCGTTTTCCGTGTGGAATTTCAGTTCTCATGTTAACCTAACAACATCAACTTTTAGCGTCACAGGTACGCAACTGTGATACTACAATCATTTTCCATTAAAATAAAGACTAAGAACACCAACTGCCAATCGCCAGCAAACTATTTTGCTACATACAAAATTAAAATTTGCATAATTCTTTCATCTACATAAAATTATGTGCAATATTTGCTAAAGATCGAAGCCAAACAATCGCATAATCGAAAATCTAAAATGACTGCAGGAACGGATAAAGATACAGTACCCAGAAAAGTTGACAGAAATGTGAGGTCTTGGTCAATTGCGACGAAACAATGTTTTCACGTGTTCTTACGTGGTCAATTGCGCCCGCACTTACACTTACTGACAGAATCTGTCATTTAGAAACCTTTATATTCTGAACTGCGATGAAATTTCAATTCTGCAACTTCGCATTTGTATGAGTAACCACTTTTTCAAATATTTTTGTTAGGTTAGGTTAGGTCAGGTCAAGGGTACGGTGGGTTTCAGGCAAACAGTAACCAGGGCTGTCCCGTCCCTGGCAAGTAGCCGCACTAGGAAACCACCCCTGCCTCAGTTGTCCTAGCTTATGTCATGTGCGCTGAAACCTAGTGCGCGGAGGTCGGCGCGCGGAACGCCCCTACACGATGAGAGAGGGCCGGGCAGGGAAACACCGCGTGTCTGGCTGAGTTCCGCCAGGTGGGCCCTGGGGTACTGCCCGGGGATAGTCGTGGGATGAGCTATACAGCTGATTACCGGTGGCCCATCCCCTTCCGAGAACTGCACCCTGGCGTACGCTGCCTTACGTGGCGCGGGGTATCCGATTTACGGTGGTATCAGCACTGATAATCGGGACAAAGCGTACGTCTAGCTTTAGGGGAGCCCCGGAGCGAGAACTCGTGTCTGTGAGTGACCTGCGCTGCTGCGAGCCTGTAACCGACTTGAGTGCGGTGGCTGGCCTCCACCGTTAGCGTGTCTTTGGATACCGACACGACGCCTCCTCGAGGCCCCCGCTGGGCATATTGTTTTGTGCGGCCAATTCGTGGTCTCACATAACATAAAAGGTCCGCGCAAGGTTAAAAAGGCACAGACGGAGGGTGAGTGACCAACGGACGAGACCCAGATGAACCCCAGTCGTTGGGATCGTTCGCGAGTGTTCACCTCAAATTTTAATCCCAACTTTCCGCATCCAGTAAAACCACAGGCATAAGAGAATTAAATAAAGATAAGAAGAAGAAGAAGAAGAAGAGAAGAAGAAGAAGAAGAAGAAGAAGAAGAAGAAGAAGAAGAAGAAGAAGAAGAAGAAGAAGAAGAAGAAGAAGAAGAAGAAGTAGCAGCCGTAGTAACAGTAGTAGTACCAGTAGTAGTAGTAGTAGTAGTAGTAGTAGTAGTAGTAGTAGTAGTAGTAGTAGTAGTAGTAGTAGAATTGGTGGTGGTAGTGGTAGTATTGGTAGTAGTAGTAGCAGTGGTAGAAGGTATATTATTTAACTCTAAACTTAAATACTAAAAAAAGAAACACAGTTTAAAAAAAACAACACTTGTTCAAGATTCGTGGTAGCCTATGTACAGTGTACAGTAATATAACGTTTTCGTGTTGGCAGCTGACAAGCGTTGTAATTAATAAACATGCCGTGACCGCAGCGCTATCTGGTGTCTGCCGCACGAAACTGTGTTTGCATTGCAAGGTTTATGTGCCGCACTGTTTAGTTTAGAGTAATTAATGTGTGTGTGTGTGTGTCTGTCGTGTGATGTCACGATGTACGTATATTTACTGTTGTGTGTGCGCGCGCGCACGAACCCAAAGGCAGAAATATGCGGCCCGTCAACTACTAACACATAAGCTTGTTGTATACATGCGTCATTCAATAATTAGCGAGAACAGCATGCATTTTAGGGAGGGTGTTTACCCACCCAGCCGTTCCCCAGGGTTTCCCCTATACCTACGGTGACCATACGTCCCGGTTTTTCCGGGACAGTCCCGGATTTCGGCCCTATGTCCCGGTGTCCCGGAATATCGTTAAAAAGTCCCGGATTTAGACTTTAAAATATTTTATCGTTTTAAAGCAAAAATATGGTAAGATATCGGTATCTGGCAACACTGGCGTCTGCTAGACGGAGCCGCTAGTGCTTTCCCTCACTACAAGTAGTAACAGGTTGGCGCCAGTAGCTGTCTGTCAGTCACGCAATAACATTGTGTATTTATGTGCTTTATAAACATTCAATTTTAGAATCTCAAAATTATAAGTAAGTGACGTAATCAGAATTGTATTTACGTGATTTCTACGGAGTATTATATAGTAATGTAAATACAGTGTATTTATGTGCTTGTGACAATTTTGATTTCTTCTTGAAACAGTTTAGCTTTGTGCGTATAAAATGTGTGATAGCGATAAAAAAGGACACAAACGTAAGTGTGTATTTATTGATAACTTGCAAAAAGAGTACCCTTTCATTAAAAAACGTGACAATCCGCATTTAGCATTGTGTACACAATGTAACAGTGAAATAAACGTTTCCCACGGTGGCAAAGCTGACATCAAAGGTCATGTTAAATCCAAGAAACATATGAGTGCTATTACTGCAATTGCTTCTACTTCTAACTCACCAATGAGTAAGTTTTTGATTAAAAATGATTCAAAAGAATGATTGAACTTGTTGCAAAAGAAGCGGTGATAGCTTATCACGCTGTAAGACATAACCACAGTTTTCGGTCTTTATAGATTGTACTTTAAAATTAATCTGTTCTTTATTTGAGCCAAAATTCTCCTCGGCCAGAACAAAAAGCGAAGCAAAAAAAAATGTTTTAGCTCCTGAGGCACAAAGACAAATGTTTGAAGAGTTACGTGAAACATCTTGTCTTACAGTGATGGTTGATTCGTCCAATCGCGGGCCTGAAAAATTAGTACCAATAGTAATAAGATATTTCCATATAGATTCTGGAATTATTGTTAAAGTTATAGAATTGGAAACGTTACCACGAGAGACCAGTGATCAATTAAATGATTATGTATTTTCTGTTCTGAACAGAAATGGACTTGTAGATAAGGTAATTGGTATGTCTGCTGACAATACAAATACCAATTTCGGAGGAGCAAAGAGGAAAGGCGTTAAAAATGTATTTCAAAAATTGTCTGTAAGTTGCAACAAAACCTTGATTGGAGTAGGTTGCATTGCACATGTTATCAACAACTGCATTAACAATGCAGCAGATTCTCTACCAATTGATGCTGAAGTAATAATCGTGAAGCTATTCAAGTTTTTTTACATTTACACAGTCCGTGTTACTGAACTGAAGACGGTGAAGACGTTTCGCGAGTTTGTTGGTGTAGAATATAAAAAGATTCTTTCTTATTCGAACACTCGGTGGCTTCGACTTTTGCCTGCCCTAGAACGGGTACTACAAATGATCAAACCGCTTAAAGCTTACTTTGGTTCACTGGAAAATCCCCCTGCAGTACTTAAAACCTTTTTTGAAGACCCAAATGGAGAACTATGGTTGTGGTTCTTACACAATGTTGCAGCTACCTTTCATGAAACTGTGAACAAAATTGAAGGTGACAAAGTGTCTGCAGCAGAAGCTGCAAGTGAGTATTTTCGTCTGTACAAAAACTTACAAGAGAGGAAAAGTAAATGTTTTCTTCCGCTCAGAGTTAAAGAGCTTCAGAAAGAGATTCCTCAGACAGAACATGGCTTGGAACTCTTTAAACAAACAGCATGCATTATTTACGATAACTGCATTGCTTACTTAGATCTGTGGAAAGCTAACCTAGATAGTCTTCAACAATTGTCGTGGGCTAGTCTTAAAGAACAGCCTAAGTGGGACTTAGAGGAAAGTTGGTCATTGTTTAGAAATGTCATACCATTATCTGCATCACTTGACGACATGTTCAATGAGTTATGTGTAGTGAACTCTTATCTTACAGATGATCGTTTAGCAGAATGGGCTGAACGGAAGTTAATAACAGAAGAGAGGTGGTTATCTGTTTTCAAGGACCTACGGAATAAAGAGATAACCATTCCGAACTTAAAAAATATGTGTGAGTTTGTACTAGCTCTTCCAGGAACCAATGCCTCAGTAGAAAAAGGGTTCTCTATAATTAATAATTTACGGCTGACAGAGAAAGCACCGATGACTCTCGAATGTGTCAAATCTCTTTTGATCATTCAAATGAACTACTCAGAGACATGCATTGAAATGTATGAAAAAATAAAGAAGAACAAAACATTTACAAATGCTGACCAGACAGTGTTTACGCTACATTGGAACGAACTTTAATTAATAACTAATCTTTGTTATTACATTTGAGTGTCTTTAACTAGTTATTATTATTAATACTATTCAATATTCAATACATTAAAAATTGTAAGTTTTTATGAAATGTGTTTTTATAAAATTTTTTGAAATTTTGTATACCCCCCTCCCCGGGGTCATATGTCCCGGATTGCAACTGAGGAAATATGGTCAGCGTACCTATATACCAGATCCCGTTTTATCCACTAAAAAGCTCCTCACAACCGGGGAAGATAAATCGGAAAAAATTCACGCTCTTTGTCCAGTGGACATGTGGAGATTAACGGACTGGAGATTAACGGATTGACACCGGCCGTGAAAGCCTTAGGACAAACTACAAACACAATTTAAATTTAAATTATATTTTAATCCAATTATATGGAACCTGAGTAATATATTTGTTCAAATTATTGCATTTGTATTTTAAAATTATTTTAGTGTATTTTAAAAGAATCATAATTATAAAGTAGCCTACAGAACCAACAACACCATTAGGAAACACATAAATAATACTAACAAAAACACAGACACATACAGCAAAACAGGAGTATATAAATTAAATTGTAATGATTGTCACCAATTCTACATCGGCCAGACGGGAAGATCTTTTTCTTCCAGATTTTCAGAACATTTAAAAGCCCTCACCACAAACTACATACATTCCACATTTCCCACACATTTACAAAACGAAAACCACAGTTACACGAACATAGAACACAACATGGAAATATTACACTACTTACCTAAAAGTAGAAAACTAAACACAGCTGAACAATTTGAAATATACAGACATCACGCACTACAACCAAACAACATATTAAATGAACAATTACATTACAGATCACATACACTATTCGATACATTGATCCAAACACACAATTTGAACCTCAGCGCCAATTCCCTCCCACCATCAACCCCCACCACACACACCAGTCCATAACCGTTATACTGTTAAAATGACATTCAGTATTTAATCCCACTGAGGAAGAGGAACATCACCTCGAAACGTTTGGGAAAGATAAATGAAATTAGTAAGTTCAATTGTGAAAGTTTATATATATAATAATAATAATTAATTAATTGTTTTTTTACGTCTAACAAATAAGTTTTAGGAATGAGTTACACGACTTGTTTGGTGTTTTCGTCCCATTATTCCTTTATATAGGAATTTCTTTTTCTTAAAAACAAAATTTTATAAAATGTATTTCATCTGATAAAATCTTTACGCAAACCGAATCCTCAACTACTATAGATTTTTAGGAACTCTAGAAAATATAATTTTAATGTAATGTACACAAATTCAAATTCACTTTGAAACAAATAAAGACAAAGAGAATTGTAAAATGGGAATAGTTCTGAAAAGAGAAGAAGAAAAAAAAGAAGAGCTATATTGCAAAGACAATATACATGAAATATTCATAAGAAAAACAAGAAAAAAACAACAAAGTGTTTAGCAGAAAAAAACATACGGACTCTTCAAATATAAACCAAATCTTGTTATAAACCAAAGTTCACGTTGGTATGGATTTGTAAGAAAGAAGTGTTGCCGCGGATCGCAACGTTCTGTTTTGTATTCGTTCGGATCAGTGTAAACGTCAAATCAAAGTGAATAAAATATGTGTTAAGGGGAATGGTTTGGGGTCTACAGCAGCGCGCTCTACATCACGGAAATGAGGTCGGAGACGTGTCGAGTTCCATCACTGAGATCAGATTAGCATTCATAGAGTTTGCCTCGCGCTTGCAAATTATCTGTAACATGAAACAGAATTTTATTCATTCGTTATTTGAGATACCGATTCATGTTAATCGGACCGATTAGTAAGGACATAATTATAATATCAGTTGCTTATCACCGTCCGTTACACGTTTGAGCGAATCGGAAGCTTAAATATATTGTTGCGACTGTCTGACTGATCGTTGTATGGTACAGTGGAAACAAAATACAAGACACCAATAAAGTCACTAATAAGCAGCTTCAATTATCACATTAATTATTGGTAATCAACAAGTACAATAATTCCAATTAGATTTGTCCGCACGCAATAATAATGTCAAATAATAGAGTTCCACACAATTTATAACACAATAACACTTCACACAACACTCCGACAAACACTCGATCTGCGCCAAGGAAAATCGCTCACGTAACTAACTTGACAACGCTAGTCGCTCTTGTTTTTATAGGTAGCGCAGAGGTCCAGTATAGCTTTCCCTCCTTACTGCACACCGGTTTAATGCATATCTCAAGTGTTCTTGAACACACTAGAACCTACTTGTGCGCGACTTTGACTGAGGTAACACCTGCCACACTAGGCAGGAGGACGGAGCCAGGGTTCTTTCGATTATTCTAGTAGGTTCCATTGGTAACAATATCAATTATATTAAAACAAAATCCATCGAACGGAAAAGGGAGTACTATTTGCAAGTATAAGTTAACGGAAGAGTAAAATTTTGTAAAAAAAATAATAATAAGAACAGAGTAATTTAGGTCTTCAGTTAACTTATATATTGTAACCAAACGCGTTTTATACGCTGTTACAAATAAATAATTCTGTAATGTACAAAAAAAATTTTAAGTTGATTTAAAAAAAAAATTACGTTTGTTTGTTGTTGAATAATTTATAAATAATTCTTGTTGTGAAATTCCGTTGAAATTTTAAAATTCTTTGAGTCTATTATGTTGATCTATGCACTTCTGGTTGACCGTAAAATGAATTTGGAGTTAATCAGATTGTCTTACTTTACTAATCGATTGACGATTTTCTTTATACTCCAGTATATCACTTCCCGTTAGTAAATGTCGTCTTCCAGTAAGTTCTGTAGTTAATAAACACTCTTATATTAATGTGTGAAATAATTTTAAAACGAGATAATAGAATTATTTTGATTTATTAACATTTATTTATAAAATATCGATTGAAAATCGATATTGATATGATGTTGACTCTTGTACAGGGGTAAATCGATTTTACAAAACAGGTTATATTATATGAAAGTTCAGAATGGTTCTTTTACGGTTATAGTTATATAGTCATATATATAAAATAAATATATAAAATTTGGTAAAAAAAAAAAAATAATAAGAACAGAGTAATTTAGGCCTTCAGTTAACTTATATATATTGAAGGATAACAGTTTTAAAATTTTACCACTTGCAGAAATAAATTCTGATTAAGTGAACTAATACATTTATTGGTATCCTTATTTTTATATAACACATATACAGTTATATATGAAAGTTGTGAGTTGATATAAGCCTATTTGACGGTTATTAATTAAAAAGAAAAGTTTTTACTAGTTTTATCATCATCGTCACACAAAGGACTAGGCCTTAAACCTGTTCCGGAACCCATCTCCTCCTCTGTCTACCGACATCTCTCTTCCCAGTAGGGTGATAACCCAAGGTAGCCACAGATAGACGGATATCAGGCATGTGATTCAAGTGTTCACACCATCGTCTTCTGTGGTCTTCAATCTTCTGGTGCAATGATACAATGTTTAAATCGCGTCTAATATCTTCGTTCCTTTTTTGGTCTTTCTTACTGAAATTGTTACTGAGTACTGTCTTGCCATTTCTTGTAATTGAAACATAGCTCTTTGTAAATCATCGTCATTTTCTTGAATAAGAAAACTATGTCATCGCATATATCAGGGAACCCAAACAAATTGGTTTGTTAAACTGTATTCCCAAAGTCACTCTGGATTTCCATGCTCTCGACACATCGTCAATGTATATATCCAGTAGTACATTAGGATGAATATGTCTGCTGGGCGTTTTGTGTACCAGGATAACTCCTTTTTTTTCAAGTATTTTGCTGTCATCAGACAGCGCTAGAACCTGGTACGAATTGTTTTAAAGGAACGAATTGTTTCCTTAAATATAACTGATTCATTTAACCGGTTGGTTTATTTGAGCTGTCACTCATTAAATTCAACACAATGTTCAGTCGATTGATTAGTTCATGTTCAATAAGAAAAGTCGTGTGCCAAGTTTAACATGATACGAGCATACAAACCTAACTAATTATGATAAGAACAAAGTTCAAATGAAAGGATTCAGTTCTGTAGATGTGGTTTCCTAAGCTTAGAAGGGGTTCGTTCGGTGAGGCATGAGTTGAAAGCTGCTCAACAGATTTATAAAAGTTATGTTTACACAAGGTTGTCATGGTAACTGCAAGTCTCCTTAGATTCTTTGATATGAAAGATTCACTTGGCTCCCTTACCAAAACCTAATGCTGAAGTTATTAATATAAATGCGCAAATAAGCGTGTGCGTTTCACTCTGTGTTTATAAATTTTTGTTCCTTCAAAAATGTATACGCTATACGAGCGTCTCGTATTTTAAAGCATTATTCGACAAATTGGTTCAATTGTAAATCAATTGTTTTTAGGGTAGAGACTCAATGCGATTTGTTAAACACAAAATTTTGTTTTAATACCATAAACAGCTTAATAACGGTGTGGGCAGTTCAAAGGTATATCAGTAATTCTCTTTGTCTTCGTCTTATTATTCTTCTTATTCTTTTCTCTACTTCTTTTTCTTCTTGCGTAATTTATGCTGTTACGACGGTCTCCGTATGGTACAGTGGAAAACAAAATACAAGACACCAATTTAGTCACCAATCACCAGCTTTAATTATCACAATTAAACAGTTTGTAATCAACAAGAGAGTCTCTTAAAACAAATAAAATAAACATTGTTCACACCCAATAATAATGTCAACTAATAGAGTCCCGCACAATTATAAAACACATAACACTTCGCCAACAATACTTCGAACCGCACTGGAATAAATTGCCACTCAAACTGAACTGACCGTCGCTGAGTGGCTATATTTACGCCCCGCTGGCATTCCAGAATAATCCATAATACGCGTCAACTCTACACCAGAGCGTAATTGCTTGCGGCCTGTGACACAGTGCGCGCGGCCTGCGAAGTCTAGAACAGTCTCGCTAACGCACGTTGAGATCACGTACGCACACAACATCACAGCCGGATTCTACTGGAGCATCCGAGAAACACGAAGATTGTTCTGTAATGGCGTGACACGTTTCCCGCGTTACGTAACAATACAATCTCGTTCAGTATAATCTCCATCTCTACTTACATATCTCGTTCAGTATAATCTCCATCTCTACTTACATATATATTTTTCCATTGTTTGAAACATGCTACACGTCATTTTCTACAAGAACTGTTTTAATACAATCAAAGGAATATCCTGGAGTCCAGCTAGACCGACATACTTACCTGAGTACGCTATTGTTTGCTGACGATAAAATAATAATACAAGAGAGTGAAGATAAATTACAACTGGCAGTGCACCCCGACTGAATCAAATATGTCCAGAATATAATCTTAAAATTTCCTTGCATAAGACGAAAGTTACTGGCTTTCCAAGGCAAGTATCCCGTTAGGTCGAAAATAATTGTCAACAATAAGCCAATCGAACAAGTATCAAATTTTACTTACTTGGGCTGCGACACAAGCTACAATTATGACAATGACATGGAAAATAAAACAATTAAGTTCCAGGCAATACGTATGTGGCACAATAAATAGAAAATTAAATAATAAAACACGAAAAGACACACGGATAACATTTTATAAAACGATGACTGTACCTGTACTTATGTATGGGAGTGAAAGTTGGATAAATACCAAAAAAAGGAGACAGCAAAATACAGGCAGCAGAAATGAGATTTTTGAGACGGGCCAAAGGCTGCACAAGCAGAGATTTAGTAAGAAATGAGGACGTCCGAAATGATCTAAATATATATGGAATAAATGAAAAAATAACTGAATATAAAGAAAGATGGAAAATCACGTAAATAGAATAGAAAATCATGTAATCTTCAAATGCCTAATACTTGTAGTGCAGAAGAAGAAGATGAAGAAGAAGAACTATTTTAATATCTCTGCCGTTGTAGTATTTGCTTCCTTCGACTCAAAAAGCGTTTCCTTCAACACACTTTTCATTTTGTATAAATACGAAGAGCATCTGTGGCAAAGAGTTTGAACTAGCCAAAGTATTTGAAGAAAAAAATATTAATGTAGCAGTATTAACCGAAACAAAAATGAAGATAAGAGGTTCTGCGTATGCAGAGAATTAAGCAATGATTTATAGTGGTGTGGACGATAGATTCAGGGCAAGTAAATGCGTTGCTATTTAGGTGGATAAAATACGGAAAACAAGGGTTAAAGACAATTGCAATACCCACGTTGATTTATGCAAGTGAGGCGTGGCTCATGACAAAAAAGGAAAGCGGTAAGATTCAGAGGGCTGAAATGCAGTTTCTTCGAAATACTTTAAATTATACATTGCAAGATAGAATAAGGAATGAAGATATCAGAGCAGAACTCGAAGTAAAGGACATAATTGAAACGATTTCGATTTATACAGAAGACAGTGGTGGGATTATCTGCAAAGGATGACAGAGGATCGATTGCCGAAAACGGCACAAAACTATAAAGCCACTGGTAGATGAGACGTTGGTCGTCCGAGGATTAGATGGCTGCCGGAACAGGTTTATATAACGAATCCTTGAAGAGGAGAAAAATGTAAAGTACCGTTTACCAAATGGTAAAAGCTTAAGAGCATGATAATGTCTTTCAGCCGCCAGCTAAACGCAACATTATTATGGTTACTGACTGACTGATTGGTTACATACCTATCTACAGCTATGCAGTGTTGTTTGCTTGTTAGGTCTTTAATCTGCGACGGACGTTAGCACGTTAGCGGTCGCGGTTTTAGTTAACGATTCCCGGCTGGTAAATGATGACGTCATGCAGCGTGATGCGTTACAGAAATTTTCAAATGACCCCCAGCCATAAGACATTATCATGTCAAAAGAAGAAGATAAGTGGGAAGACGTCGTCGTCGGGAGCGAAACCTTATGAATAAGGAGGGTGTTCGAGGTCAGGGATTCGTTTATCATATACAAACTGCTTTACGGAAAGAGAACTAACGCTATGGTAGGTCCGTGTCTTGTTGCAGAATACATGCTTTCTTCTTCCACAAATCTGGCATCTCTTTTGACTTGTTCCTGAAGCTAGGTTGGTAGCTCAGTGCAGCAACACAATATTTAGTGAGCAACTACGAAGTTAAATAGAATTTTAAATCTCTCTCTCTCTCTCTCTCTCTCTCTCTCTCTCTCTCTCTCTCTCTCTCTCTCTCTCTCTCTCTCTCTCTCTCTCTCTCTCTCTCTCTCTATTTATGCACCTAAGCATTCAAAGAATTTCGACGAAACCGAAACATCGAAGCATGATAATGTTTTTAGGCTTTTGAAACGTATAATGTGGATTACGTAAATCATTTCCAAACCACAGACGGTGTAAAACCAAATTTATTCTCACTAAAACGTTTGCTAAACTCAATGTCAGCAGCGATTATTTCTGTCTTGATGCGTTTACATATCAAATTTCTAGACTGTGGGGAATCGAAAGTGTGGAAGCGTTACGTTTTTCGATGACGATTTTTGTGGAATGACCCCCAGCCTAAAAACATTATCATGTTAAAAATCTGTATTACAAATACAGAATTTGTCAATGTTGACCTTTAAACCTTATCAAAAAGCGTACGTTGGTAACGTTAAGTGTTAATAAACCTTACTTTAAAGTTTTTCAGTGTTTACGCGTCCAAAATAACAATACTTTGTTTCACTTTAACAAATGTTGGTGTTCTGTAGGCTAACCTAACATTTTAACCCAGGCATTATCAGTAGCTTGACTGTGATAGAGCACAAAGTCTTGACCTAAGCCCAGTAAGCCTCGTCTACAGTGTTACAAACAAGCTTATAATTAATATTCGATTTTAATAAATTTTATACCCGAATGAAATTTTATAAAACTTTGGATGTCCTCACATTTCCCCACATTCCTGTATGCTAGTGAGACATGGACACTTGGTAAAAGGGACGTGCATAGAATTCAGCCAGCTGAAATGAAATTTCTAAAAGGGACGCAAGGTCGTTCTCTCTTGGATCGGAGAAGGAACGAGGATATTACACGCGATTCAAACATCGTATCATTGCACCAAAAGATCGAAGACAACAGAAGGACTTGGTGTCAACATTTGAACCGCATGCCTGATATCCGTCTACCTGTAGCTGCCTTGGGTTATCACCCTACTGTCGGAAGAGAGACATCGGTAGACCGAGAACGAGATGGTTCCGGAACAGGTCTAAGGCCTAATCCTTGGAGTGGTGATAATGACGATTAATAAATTTGATTTTAATTTGGCGTTTGACAAGGTGAATCGGAGCAAACTATGGGCAATGAGGGCAAAGAATGGGATCCCACAGCATCTAATTATATACAGAGTCTTTATGTGGAGAATAAAATCTTAATTGAAATAGGGAAACCGAGAACAGCTCCTAGAGTTGGCCTGATCAAAATCGGAGTACGACAAGAGTATCCATTATCATCTTCTGTTTTTAATTTATATATTGACGATGTCATAGAGAACTGGTAGATGTGTCTCCCGGAACATTTTATGATTCGTCACTCTGTAATTGACACTTTGTTGTTTGCGGATGATCAGGCTATTCTGTCGGAGTCGGAAAACGGGTTACAAATGGGTATACATTTGTTAAATCGAATCTGCAAAGACTCTGGATTGCAAATATTTACACTTAAGACGAAGGTGATGCCTTTTCGTGGAACTGATCTCGTACGGGCTAAAATTGTTTTAGATGATACTGTCCTGGAACAAGTCAGCAATTTTAAATACCTAGGCTAGTGTGTCTTATAATACAAGCAACGACGTGGTGAATAAGTTGCATAAGTTCAACCTTATGTGCGGGACCATTAGGCGAACTCTTAAGTCAGCAAGTAAAGAAACACGCCTAAAATTCTAGAAGAATTAGACTTCAACGAAAGGCCAGACCAGTCTGATGGCTGAAATGAGATTTCTCAGGATGTGGAAGGGTATACTTTCCATGAGCATAGAAGAAACACTGACACACAGCATGAATATTATGAGTATACTCGACAGGATTGCCCAGTATCGGCTGAATTGGTGGGAAAATCTTTGCCGAATGGATGAACTATAAGAAGAGGCGACGGAGAGGTGTGGGACTTCCGAGGAAGCGCTGGAGTGATCAGCTCTAATCTTTGCCTGTTTGAGACCGGAACAAACCATCCTCGGTTTAATCCAAGTATTCTCTTCGTTTCAACGTCCCCTACAATATTCGATCGTCAAAAGATAGGTTTGTTCCATGTGCTATGAACCAAAGGCCATCGTACAAAATGGACCTCGATTATCCGGTGATAATACTGCTTTCGAGCATAGAAAGCGTTCGGGTAACACTAACACTACTGTTCATATATTGTTCTTTTCGTTTCGATGTAACCCTACGATATTCAATAGTCAAAAGGTGTGCTATGAACCAGACGCCATCGTACAAAATGGACCTCGATTATCCGGTGATAAACAGCTTTTGAGCGTAAAAAGTCTATGTGTAGGGCGTAAGCGTTTCATACAAGTGCTGTCATGTGCGTGCGAAATGAAAATCGTAAAATTTATAGGCGTCGCGTCGTCGGGTTTCTGACCAAACCGACGTTCCCGTAACGGTAAAGTTGCAACAACTATTCCCATACGTGTGGTTACCTTGTACTACGCATGTGGGAGTGAACTATTTCGGTCCACGTAAACACGGGCATAGGAATTGTTGCGACACAGCTGGGTCGCGTATGTAAGTTGTCATGGAAACCTGCAAGGAAATTCTGCGTAGATTATTTGACGCAAAAGATTCGGTTCCGAACGCTAAAAATACTGCAGTAAATACGCAATTCAGCGTGGCACTGTGTTGGTGTGGTGCTGCGAGTTAAGGTATGTTTGTTAATTTTAGTCATTTCAAAAATGTAGAAGATTGTAAAGCATCTACTCGTCGAGGGGTTTTTTTTTTTTAATTAGCCATATGTGTTGCACCAGTGACGTAACCGAGAAGCAGTTCCTGAAGGGGGAATGAGGCCAGTGTTTTTTGAGGGATGGGGGAGGATGAGACTAGCTTGAAGATTCTATTTCCCATTTTCCTCAGAGCAAATGAGATATTCCCAATAATTCCCATATAACTATTTATAAAATTATTTAATGCTGGGTACATATGAAAATTTATAAAGCAACATATTTTTTTTATTTTATACTAATTAAATATAAAATTTTATTTATTCGTTCGAAAATAAGAATTTTAAAATGGCATTGGGCTCACGACAAGCGCGGCTCGGGGCTTTAGCCCCCCTGGCCTTCCCCTTAATCCAGCACCGGGAATGACATGATATTATACTGTCCAGCAAGGTGTTTGACACGCGCCAAAAGGAAATAGGAATTTGTTATAAAAACTTACTCGAATGATGAGCAGACTTTGCGAATCGAAACTGATGAATTCGTCTACCCAAGAAAGAGAAAGAGTAAAAGAGAAAGAAGAAGAAGAAGAAGAAGGATGAGAATGAGGAGAAGGAAGAGGAGTTAACAAAAAGAAGAAAAGAAGAAGAAGAATGAGAAGCAGAAGAATAAGAAGGGGGAGAAGGAGAAGAAGGACGATTAGGTGGAAGAGGAAAGAGAAACAGAGAAAAAGAAGAGCGAGAACAAGAGCAACTATTTCTATAACAACGCTTTACTTCCATGTTCCGTAAGAAAATGGAAGTATGGTGATGGCGAAAAAAGTCGTGTTCGAGATAACGGCTGATTCTGATTGTGCTACAAACATGAAGAAAAGTCATTTTCCGAAAAGTGTCTCTGTGCATGTCTGTGTGTAGAATTTTTTCTATTGGGAACGATAACTGCCGCAAATTCAAACAGAAACAAATAATTTGTTGCATATGTGCCCGAGTTGTAGAGGACTCACCAAGGCATATTGATTTTGGTGAAGATCGGTTAAGGGGAAAGGGTAGTTTACCTGCAACGTTTTATTTTTTAACAAGAGTAAAGTACTTAATTTTGATAAAGTATCCTGAAAAGAAGGTCATAATAATCCACTGTTGAAAGGTACACAAAATATCTATAAATAAAAAGGGTAGTTGAAGGGAGAGGGAGTAAGTTTCTATAAATGAAAATGATATTTGAAGGGAGAGAGGTTAATTTTTTATATGTGTACTACGTTATCGGGAACAAAGAAGAAGTTTGTTGTTAAAATTTCTTCACGAGCTGTTTGACCGTGTACCAATGTTTAATGCAAAATCAGACGTTTCGGCAGTGCCATCGACTGCCAGCGTCAGTGAAAATCGTGTGCGCTAACGTGAGGTGGTACACGTTAGTGACCACAGTACTGAAGAAAGAAGTAGGAAGAAGTAGTTTCTATAATCTCTTAGAGAATAGCTTAGTAAGCTAAAACACCTGTCAGAAGTAAATAATAAACTGTGAAACTTACCAAATGTTTGTATGCTTTTTAAAACCTTTGTGTATGTCCAGGTGAGGCAGGTTTCATTAAATTACTTATTTTTTGCGTACCGTATCACTTATTATATGATATATAATTACCTTAATATCCACTTTAGCGATACACAGTTTCGTCACTGATGACGCGTTTCGGGACTAAGTCCCATCCTCAGATACATAATTAATAAATTAAAATATTAAAATCACGACCATGATACTGGTCAAGTCAATATTTATTTTGACTTGACCAGTATCATGGTCGTGATTTTAATATTTTAATTTATTAATTATGTATCTGAGGATGGGACTTAGTCCCGAAACGCGTCATCAGTGACGAAACTGTGTATCGCTAAAGTGGATATTAAGGTAATTATATATCAGGTTTCATTAATTTATCAATAACAACGCGGTCAATATCTGTTCGCGGTGAAAGTATATAATCGTTCTCGTGAGTAACATCTACACGCCGGAAGCGACCCTGAGGTCGGACAGAGTATGAGAACTCACGTACTCATCCAGATACAGGTTCGTCTAAGATCAATCCATCGTCTGAAGGATCTGAAGTCCATATTAAAGGGACGTAAGCCTATATTATTTATGTAGTATAAAAAATATTTAAAAGGAAGGCTCTTTCACAGCAGTAAATACTTTATAGTAAATAAGACACACATTTTCTTCTTCTGATAGTTCCAATCCGATTCGGATGTTGGATAACACACAGACTATTTTAAATTCCTATACTGCTGCACGGAATAAGTCAGTTGTATTCATGCCAAACCAGGTCCTTAAATTTCTCAGGCATCATATTCTCGGTCGCCCAACTCCTCTCTTTCCAAGTACTTTTCCCTGTAGTATGGAGTGCAATAAATAAAATCTCTCTGTTCATTTCTCATGAGATGTCCCAGACACTAAAGCTTTCTTATCTTCACTGTGTTAATAACTTCCCTAAAAGACACAAATAACTTTTAAATATTAATTAATTTTATTTTACAGAAAAAGTTAATTTCATTGTATAGAAAAAAATTGTATTTGTGTTACGAAGGACAACAGAGACAGAGTAATTATTTTTATAAATTGTATTAAAAGCTTAGTAGATTATTATAAAGGAATAACATTATTAATAAAGCTACTTCATTATAGATGCAGATGAGGCATCTTAGTTCCCAACGGCAGAGAGAGCGGAAGAACCTAGTGGGGTAAATCACGAAAAATAATCATTTCGGACTAACAACCCGATCTTATCTCGGAATATAATTCCTACTTTTGCACTCCATACAGTTTTGGAGTCAACATCAAGTTGGATTAAAGGAGTCCAAAAGAATTTAGAAAAAACAATATAAACGCAGAAGAAGCAATTGAAAGAGAAGTTTTTCGGGCAAAAATGTTAAAAAGTGGAAGGAGTCCAGGTTAGGAGAGAGAGAGAAACGCAGGTTCAAAGTGGATTGAAGAGAGGAAGAAGAGACACAGCGAAAAGATGAATGAATATTGGAGAAAAAGAAAAGAACAAGGAATAAAGAATTGAAATCGGCATATGGTCCTCAGATGGCCGATAGAAATAGCTACTTCATTCCAGTACAGTGTATTTCTAGTACTTGTATTCGAGAACCATACATTGCAATATGATGCAAATATCAGTATTAGAAGATAGGGCGTTTTCACACTAGCCGACACGACACCGACAGAATATCGGCGCGATATCGGTGGGAACAAAACGTAAAGAAATGTTATGCAACCGCTTCACACTCACCGACATGTCGGTATCGGCGGGCAGCAGCTCTCCCATATTGGTCGGCGCTCTGTTGTCACCGACAGTTCACTCTGCCTAGCGCATTAACTTAGATCAGTAGTTGAATATTTTGAGAAATGATTACTTTTAAGTATGGCATAGTGACATTGATTGAACTTGTTGAGACGAAGCCTTTAATATAATAAAGATGAAGGAAATAAAAATAAAATTGAAAAACTTGTTAGGATCTAAAACCACCTTTTCAAATAAGGTGTAGTATGCGCCTTCTACATAGCGAACTTTAATAATTGGGTGAACTCAATACTTCATATCTACTTTTCGTCTTCTCCGTCTTAAATATAACAAATATAGTAAATACAATCTTCTGTTGAATTCACCCATTTGTATAATAAACTACACTCACCACGACCGATATGTCGACCTCTGTCGTCTTGAATGTGAAAGTACCTTCTCGATATCGTGTCGGTGTCGGGTCGGTGTCGTTGTAGGGTCGATGTCGGGTCGGTGTCGTGTCGGTAAGTGTGAAAACGCCCATAGAGAGAACATATGAGTGAACTATCCACTTACATAGATATTCAGACGTTTAGTAAATATACAAAAGGGAAGAGTCGGATAGTGTTTACCTGGTGATGTACAAGAAACGTTTTATTAGCCTTTTGGATTAGGAAAGTTTCCGTTCAGCAGATACTGTGTAAACACAATACAGTGGATAGGATAGGCCGAGTTGTTGTTGCCTTGGTTACGGATAACGAGGTCAATAACTCTACACGACCTGCTTTGCTCTCTTCTTTCCCAACTGTAAGATACCTCTCTCTCTTGTGCACTGATGAAGTGTACATTAATTTGAATTATACACAACACTGTATAGTATTGGATTGTTTATAACTGTTTGAGGTTTTTTACACGTTTCCGTTCTTAGCTTAATCCTGATGTAAACAAACAGATGTGGCATTAATTTAATTACCTTGTAACCGTCAGTGACTTCGTTCTAGCGTTTTTTATATAGACGCGTTTCGTGACATGTGTCACATCATCAGTAATCCTCGTCAAATGTTAAAATTCACATAAAACACATAAAAACACATTTGCACATATTTACTAAATCACAA
>CM068368.1:20329519-20374519 GCA_034769895.1 Magicicada septendecula
AAGATCTGGAAACGGCTTTCCAAAAGAAAAGACTGAGATTCCTTGAACATAGGTTCGGATGGATCGGTCCAGATAAAATAAACTATTTTTCAAGTATATTTGGCAACTTTTCAGTCTGAATGGATACACCAAACGATTCAAGGAGGAAATGATGAAACTCTTTGAACAACTGTGTGGATAGAAATTCATACAGAAACAAAATACAAAATCTTGAGGTTTTCTGCGGTGAGAAGAAGACGAGAAAGCGGTGGACAGTGGAAAGGAAGGCGGCGCATAGTGTTCGAATGTCGGCCTTCTGGCAGGAGAAGAAAAGGAAATGATATTCGCTTGGTCCACGGCTGACCTGTTCATGTAAAAAAAAATGGGACCTGTTCATGTATCATTGAATGGGATTCTATGGAGCACTGAAATTGGAAAAGAAAGGAAGAAAAGAATATACGATAGTATGATTAAAAGCACGTTGATGCACGGATTCTAAACATGGAGAATAAAATAACAGGTAGAAAGAAAGTTAGAAGCTACAGAAATGTATGCTTTGAGACGAGCTGCTTGAACGTGTCAAGGCTAGAGCGAATACGAAATGAAACGGTCAAAGAAGAAGTGGGGGTACAAAAGTCAATCATCGACTCCATTGAAGGGAAAAAAAAACTAATCTGTTACGGACACGTCTAAAAAATGGAACAAGACCGACTGTCTAAGAAAACAATGAGATGGGTACCTAGAGAGCACAGAAAGAAGGGAAGACCGAAGACCTTTAAGAAGGGCATAAGAAGATTAATGAGCGACAGTGGACTAAACGAGGAAAACTGCAACGGGAGTCATCAATGGAGATTAGGCACCGGACAACGTCGTAGGACGTTTTGACCCCAAATAAAAAAAAATAATAGTAATAAAACATATCGGTATAAATAAACATAGATATACTTATAAAAAAATCGTTTTCCTCTCAACCCAGAAGGATGTTTTGGATTTACAATTCTTCCCTTCCAGAAACATCCCTTAATCACCACATAAATTCTTCCTTCTTTTATCTCATCCAAGTTCTTTTGTATCCACAACTTGATCCTTCCCCTTCCACAACTTCCGTTAATAATGTTTTGTTTTGTTAGACAATTTTCGCAATGCTGTTTCTACTACCAGTACACTACAAAGGCAAATTACACATCGTTTCCCCATTAGAGAGCATTCTACGAGTATCTCGGCTATTCCAGCTGAGCTCGGCTGTAATGTGTGTGTGTGCGTACATATTGCAGCTACTTTGAGATGAAGGACAATTACGTGGCACTTGTAACGCGTCCGCAATGAGACTATTCTAGACTCCAGACTATACCGGTTCGCGCGCACTGTGTTCAACGCGGCAAGCAATTACGGTCTACTGTTTTCTAGTAGTGTTGACGCGTATTATGGATTATTCTGGAACACTTGTGCTATCCACGTAAACAACGACAGCTGCCGCTTATTTTAAGTTTTAGTGACGATTTATTCCAGTGACGTTCGAAGTGTTGTGGCTAAGTGTTAAAATTGTGCGCGACTCTATTAGTTGACATTATTATTGCGTGTGGACTGATCAGCTTGAATTCACGAAAATAGTTTCTACATAGGCCAGACGGGAAGATCTTTTTCATCCCGTTACTCTGAACACTTAAAAGCTTTAACCAACAACAATATACACTCCGCGTTTGTCACACACATACACACACAAAACCACAGTTACACCAACATAGACACTAATCTTGAAATTTTACATTACTTACCCAAAGGTCGAAAACTCAACACAACTGAACAATACGAAATATACAAACACCACACGACACAACCAAACAACATACTTAACGACCAATTACAATATAAATCACATAAACTTTATGACACAATCATACAAAAAACAAACATTAATTAGAATCCCCGCGCCAATCCCCTTCCTCCACGCACCACCCCCTCTACACCTTCCATACAACAACCGTTACTAAATACTGGCAGTCTGTCTCTAAGCTGAAGAAGGCGAATACGACGCCGAAACGCGTTCGACGAGAAGAAAAAACCGTAAGTTCACAAGTAAAAGTTTCATTTTTAGATAAAGTGAATTCAGGAGTATGATCTTGTTGATTTCAGACTTGTTAAACGAGATTATTCAAAGTTGGTGATCAGTGTCTTAATTGGTGTCTTGTATTTTGTTTTCCACTGTACCATACGACGATCAGTAACTGTCGTAACAATTTATTATATATCCAACACATTAAATATATTACGTTATACATTAAACAAACACAAAGAACTTTCTTATACGCCTAGTCATTCTGCTTCGATCTTGATTCTCCACTTAAACTGCACCTACAGTATCTTCCAATTTAATAAATGTATATTCTTTTTACTTACACATATTTTTTATTCTTTTCAAAAATAGGAAGTTAATTTAGTTGTAAGTGTGCTTTGTGTATAATCTTACATCATTACAGAACGTCCTACATGTTTCTCGGCTATTCCAGCAGAACCAGCTGTGACGTTGTGTGCGTACGTGCTTCTTAACAGTCGTTAATGTGATTGTTCAAGACTCACGGGTCCACGCGCGCGCGCTGTGTTCAAGGTCACAAACAATTACGCTCTAGTGTTGACGCGTATTGTGGATTATTCTGGAATCTCAGCGGGGTATAAATATGGGCATTCAGAGGTGCTTAGTTGCAGTTTAAGTGGCGATATATTCCAGTGCGATTCGACGTATTATGGCGAAGTTGTGTGTTTTATAATTGTGCGGGACTCTATTAGTTGACATTGTTATTGCGTGTGGACAATTTTTATTTGATTTGTTGTGAGAGACTATCTGTTGATTACAAACTGTTTAACTGTGATAATTAAAGCTGGTGGTTAGTGACTTAATTGGTGTCTTGTATTTTGTTTTCCACTGTACTATACGGTGATCAGTAGACCGTTGTAACAATATAAATATAAATTCATCATCAGATCGGAAATGATTTCGTCTCAGATCGGACAGCTCATAATTTAAGATCTGATGGTGACCTGTGAAGCTTGAAAGCGCTAATGGGAATAATCTTTCTATAGTGGTGTGCAACAGTGTTAATTCTATTTGTAATTATAACCACTAACACAACTTTATTAATTAAACATAAATCTTTTATAAGAAAATACAATTAGTAAATATATCTCAAATAAGTTCTGAAATAAATTTTCCTAAATTATAAAAATAGTTTATTTACTTAACATGAGTTAAGGGACCTGAACTTTTAACGATTTTTTCACAAACAAACAAATTCATATGTAGTACAATACAACACATATATTCTAGTACATCCAATCGCTTTGGATTTAACATTTTATATCAGAAAGTTTTTATTTGATTTATGTACTCTGAACGAACTGAGTTCTCAGGGAAGTACATAGTAGAACCTGCGACGTTGCCATGGTTACGGAGAATAAGCAGGCAAATATTACTTTTCAATCTGCCTTACTTTGCCCCGCCAGAGTTCTACAGCTCTCTCTCTCTCTCTCTCTCTCTCTCTCTCTCTCTCTCTCTCTCTCTCTCTCTCTCTCTCTCTCTCTCTCTCTCTCTCTCTCTCTCTCGCTGTATTTACACATGGAGTTAGTCAAGATATTTCCCTCGCTGTCTCAATTTCAACATTATACAAATATTTACGGCTTTTTATTCCTTTTTCAGAATTGTTTGCCTTCTTTCCGCGTATTGTAACAATACACCTCTGAAAAGACAGACATTAATAAATTATTGTGTAGTTTCTTCTGGAAATAAGGTTTCCAATTTTGAAAGTATAACATAATAAATTTAAGGTGAATTTGTAAACAAATATTGTAACGTATTTTTAAGTGTACAAAAATTATTCAATTAATATGTATAATTTTTGCATGTGCTTGCTTCATATCACGGTTATCTTCTTCTTCACTACTACAGACCAACGTAAGCCCTGGTTTCCAATACCAGTCTTCTCCAAAGTCTACTGTCCATTGGCATCTCAGTGTAACTCCTCACCTCCATTCTTCTGGCATCTTCTAACACATCATCCAACCATTTTTATCCTAGGTCGGCACCTCTTTCTGGTTTTATAGACTTGTGGCATCAGGATTTTCTTTCGCATACGCTGATCATCCATCCGCTCTAGGTGACCTAGCCATTGTATTTGTAGAGTCTTTATAAATGTTATAATGTACTCATGATTCAATAGTTCATTCTCCTGGTTATTTCTTATTCTCAATTCGTTATATTCTTTAACAGGGCGATAAACACGTTTTATGATCTTTCTTTCAAACCTTCTTAGTGTATCTTCTTAGTTTTTTATCTGCGTCCATGTTTCGCTTCTATAAGTAACAACCGGTCCAATAAGTGTCCTATATATTCTTTTATTTTTGTGTTACGACTAATGAGTTTGCTTTTCAATAGTCTGCTGTTGGCATAATATGCCCTATTTCCTATCTGTATCATGTCATGTACTGTAGTGTTTATGGGCCCTTCATTATCTATCATGTTACGCAGGTATCTGAACGTATTAACTGCATCAAATGAAATGAAACGATCAAAGAAGAAATGGGCGTACAAAAGACAATCATCGACTGCACTGAAGAAAAACAACGGATCTGGTACGGACACGTACAAAGAATGAGACAAGACCAAAGAAAGCAATCAGATGGATACCACAGAAAGAGAGCAAGGCTCAAGAAAAGATGGATAGAGGGCATAAGAAGATCAATGAGCGATAGAGGACTAAACGACGAAAGCTGCAACGACAGGCAACAATGGAGTTTAGACATTGGACAACGTCGTAGAACTTTTTCACCGCGAATAAACAAAAAATTATTGCTGATTCTGGAAGCAGTTTTATTAGTGGTATACTGAATTTTACGATTGCCAGCGTAATGTTTTATCAAACTAATCCGTGTTTTGTAACTTAGTCTCCAAGTAATAAAAACTCCAATTAGTTTGGTAGAGAATGTTTCACCAATGGAAAGAGAGAGAGAGAGAGAGACAGACAGACAGACAGACAGACAGACAGACAGACAGATAATGTAAGAAGCCAGTCTGGTAATTCGTAGCTAAGCTAATGTGTTGTCGTACTTCAGCTCTTTCTTGACGCCAGCCAGGGATGGGTAAGCTCTCAGTTTGTAGACCTATTCTCGGCCCTTTTACAGATTTATTCCTTCATTTTTATCGGGGTTTTAGGCTTTAGAATCCAATAGAACAGTAACATTTGTGGCACACTATTTAATCATCATCATCATCTTCAAGGATTAAACCAAGAATGGTTTATTCCGGTCTCAAATAGGCAAAGGATTATAGCTGGTCACTCCAGCGCTTCCTCGGACGTCCCACACCTCTCCGTCCAATCGGCTTATAGTTCCATAGTTGTTTGGGGATGCGGCAGTCATCCATTCGGCAAAGATGTTCCCACCAATTCAGCCGATACTGGGCGATCCTGACATAATATTCAGTTCCTGCCGTATATCTGTGTTTCTTCTATGATCATGGAGAGTTGATCCTAATATTCAAAATTGCTGACTTGTTCCAGGATATTACCATCTGCAACAATTTTTTCCCGTACGGGATCAGTTTATTTGCAATCCAGAGTCTTTGCAGATTCGATTCAACAAATATGTACCCATCTGCAATCTGTTTTCCGAGTCCGACAGAATAGCCTGATCGTCCGCAAACAACAAAGTGTCAGTTGTAGAGTGACCAATCGTAAAAAGTTCTGGAAGACACATCTGCCAGTTTTGTGTGACATCGTCAATATATAAATTAAAAAGAGAAGGTGATAATGGACACCCTTGTCGGGAACACTATTTAATCAATTATAATTTTAAAGTTTATACCTCAATTTTTACGAATGACTTTCTGTAATAAAACCAAAACTTAATTTAAGAAGCCTATGACACTTATAACTTTAAATACTGGGTATAAAGTTAACTGTCATACTTTTCTTGTTTTCTGAACGATCGAGGCGAATTCTCAGTGTTAACTCGACCGTCGTTATCTGTCCACATATCGTTGGCGAACGACTCAAGATTTCTTGTGAATACGTCTACCAATAGCTGGGATAGCATCACCTTCAGAATGAAAGTGAAGGTCTAAAAGCCCGTCTTTCCATTTCTCCGATGGCAGGAATCAAATCTGCTGGGGACGTAAACATAACATTCACTAGCCAAAATATCACGGTAAAAAAAAAAAACAGTTCTACAGCATGACTTTTTTAAGCTTCTTTGAAAGCTATGTTGAACGAGGGAAGCGAGTTCTCAGTGTTTAGTTCATCCTTTGACATTTATTTGTCTGTCTACCTATCTATTCGGAGTATATCTCACGCTAACGTTTGAACGCATCAACCAATTTCGTAAAATTTGCCTCGCGTGTTATTCTTTTCCCCTACAGAACCATATTGTTTTTGAGATTAACCCCAGGGTTGGGGCGACAGTTATGTGAGGCACGAAATTGTGAAAAAATTGCAAAGTCCCTGGGGGGGGGGGTATCAAATCAAAGAGGCCTATTCTTTTACCCTAAAGAACCATAAATTAACTCATAAGATTAACTTCCCAAAAATAGGGGTGGGAGGCACAAATATGAGAGGAATTGTAAAAAATTGCAAAAGCCCATTCAGGGTATCAAATCAAAGAGAATTTTAACCACAATCTGAATATATAATGTTGATTTTTTTAAATTTTCAAAATGTTTGGAGATCAGGTTTAGAAATTTGGTGTAAAGATTGATAAAATCGCAAAAATTCATGCGGGGTATAAAATTAAAGGGAAGTCTATCTAACACCTAAATGTACTGTCAAGCTATGGAAATTTCAAAATTTTAGGACTCTAGATCCTAAACAGGAATCAAAAATTTGAAAAAATTTGTAAAAAGCCAGAAGCGTCTCGTAATAAAGAAATACATTTTCAACCAAATTCCAATGGTTTTAATTCTTAGTTTTTATTATATAAATGTGTTCTCTACAATTGTTATGTTACTAAAAACATAACAGATTATCTGGATTTTAAAAATTTGTTCTACAATTGAAAAATTGTCGTTACTGTAGGCTACAATAAATGTACCGTCACTCATTTCAATATTTCGATTATGCGATTATTAGCATCGATAAGTAGTGAATATCACATATAATTTTATATGGATAATTGAAATCGTAAAAATGTATTTGTATATGTTATAAAATAGTTTGTTGACGAATACAATCGTGTTTCAATGTTATATTTTTTTTTACGAAAAATGTTTCTAGTAATAATATAATTCCGATGTGTGCCTCTGACTCCAAACGTTAGCGTTGTTAGGTTAACATCAAAGCTAAAATTACACAAAAGAACCAATATGTCCTTAAAATAATACTCGTTTTTTTTTGTAAAATCCACGTAAAAAATAAACAACTCGAAGTAAGGCGGGGTGGACCTTGCAGATGTCTTAATTTTTTAGCACAAATCGTTGTCCACTAATACTTGCTATTTCACTAATAGTCGGTTTTTATGGAGATCATTGGGAAAGCAACCAAGTCGAAGAAGGCGGGATGCTATATAGGTCTCCATTTTTTTTTTCACAAAATTTGTTTCCAGCAAAGTTTTTGAGATTTTACTGAATAACGTAAAAGAATATTGACCTGACGAATAACAAATCTTGTTTTCATTTGTTAATACGGTGGTTTTTTAATCTTACTATTCAGAAATAATCGTATTTTTCACTTTTTCTGTTGTTATTTTTTGTTAAAATACGTTTATATTCTTAGTTTCTAATGTTTCTTTCTTTTAACCATTGTTTAGACACATTAAATGTAATTAAATCCTTAAATTCGTAGTGACCGTCAATCAATGAAAGTTTCAGTGAAGGATTAGTGAGGATCGGTCAAAAATAACACAAATTTTAACTTATTTGTGTCGACGTTTTGACAATGTTGTTTACTGTCATCATCAGGACCTGTGTATGAATACAAAAGAAATGTCAAACACAACAGAACAATTATTTGGGTGAACGTGTTCGTGTATGTGAATGTGTGTGCGTGTGTGGTCGCGCACGCGTGTTTCGTGTGTATGAATTGTATATGTGAAGGAGTTGAGATAATTTGTTACTTCTTCAAATGTTTTCTTTAAGAAAACGGGAAAATTATAATATCACAGAAGTTAATTTATGCACTATTACAATTTAAATTGCTATATGTAATGATACCTTTAATTAATTATAAAAGCAATAATCAACAATTAGATATTAGATTGGTACAGAAAACGTTTATACATATAGCAGTCCACATTCAGCGGTCCTGATTATGACAATAAACTTTGTCGAAACGTCGACATAGGTAAGTTAAAATTTGTGTTATTTTTTACCGATCCTCACTAAACCTTCACTAAAAAATTTCATTAAATGTAATGTTTTTCCCAACAATGTGTAAACAGTACGATAAAAAACAAACACCATTATTACCTAAACTCACAAATAAAAACTACGCGTTATTTTCGCTTTGCAGTAGGGAATAGAATAATTTGCAATTAGTGCACTACTTCTTCATCACATCGTAGAATATCGATACAATCGCACATTTAAAATATCGAAAATGTACTGCAGTAACGGATATTGGGACAATACCAAATTATCTAACATCGTAATATATGTAATAATGAATTCGTACTTGCTTCAAAACAGTGAGCGAGTTTTGCAGTGTACTGGTTGTAAGCTGAGCGAGTATTTACCCAGCCAGCGATGAAACGAAAGCAGGCAAAGTGTTGTACGTGATAAAGATGCAACTGAGCGAGACGTCGCCATAGCAACCGGTGGATGCCTTTACATCACCTTAGTTATTAACTGTGCGCCCTCAGGTCACTCGCGACTCTTTAATACTTCAGAATTATTTAAATTACAAAGTTTAGTTAAAGATAATTAACGAAATAAAAAATGTGACTAGGTTTAAAACTTGTATACGTAATTTTAATATTAATTTTTAAATTGTCTTCATTTGGAAATAAAAGCAGATAATAACGGATCATCATCATCATCTTCACAACGCGCCATAGGGAAGTTGCTGCCTGTTCCGTCTTCAATGATCATCCAGCTACTTCTTCCTGGGGCTACCCACATACCTGTGTCCTATAGGTTTATATTTTACAGTTCATTTGGACAGTCTCGAATCTGAGATTCTTTCTAAGGTTATTTCCACCGTTGTTTGTAATATTTAATTTTTCATTCAAATTAGAAACTTGTAATTCTTCTCTTATGGCCTCAGTCTTTATAAAGTCAAGTTTACAAGAACGCCATTTTCTAGGTCTGTACTTTACTGTCTTGTTTCTTGGGTGTTGTTCATAATTCACACCGATAGGACAGTACAGGGACTCCCATAACTTTGTAGAACTTTAATTTTGTGTTAAAAATACGTTTGATTATCCCACGGATCGTCTGAAACTTAACTCACCTTAACAACAACATTATAATTTATATCTCAAAACCTTTCGGCATAATTTTTAACTTAGAGACTACAATTTGAAGGGCTTCTTTTGAAACGCAAACTGTGACCTGATCATTAAATCATCCAATTAGGGTATTAAGTCAATCTGTCTGTAACTGACAAAGTTAAATTTATGTATGTAGAAAAACAATGATTTAGTTCAGAAAAAAAATATAAAGTTAATTAGGATGTAATTTTGAGACAATAAATAGTATTCCTTCGAAATCGAAGTTATTTTAGTGATTTATAGTGTCAAAGTAGAAGGCTTGATAGTCGTTAAATACGTGAGTTAGTGGTGTCATTTGCAGCGTCCGTTGCAGAGTGTTATTGAACGTAACCATGGCAACGTCCTTCAGTAAGCAGCAAGCCTATGTATTCTGTTTATGTGTTCTGTATCCCTGAACGGAAACTTTGTTAATCCAAAAGGTAAATAAAACCCACTGTTGTGGAATGGATAACACCGGTTAAACATTATTAGTCTTGCGTTGTTATCCGATTGTTCATTTATCAATAAATGTAAGGTCAGCGGAAGTGAAATGTTTAAGAAGCCGTCTTTGAAGTTCCAATTAATAAGTTTATAACAACTTTGTCGTGTTTAGTTCCTGAACTGTTACAGTCATGGTCGTGGTTTAGGACTTGAGAATGGCATAAACAGTGAAAGTCCGTTCTTGTAACATGACAAGTAACAGTTCAACAAGTAAACACGAAAAAGTTAGAATTACAGAGATTGCTAATTCAAATAACAAGATGAATAAGTTTATATCATACTAGTTTACCTCACTATTGGCTTTTCCTTTGATGTCAGGGAGAGAGAGAGAGAGAGAGAGAGAGAGAGAGAGAGAGAGAGAGACTGATCGAGTGGTCAATTGGCATTTATTATAACATTTTAATAAAATTTCATCGATTTTAATATCGGATTAAAGAGATGTATGTAAGCTGTAATCCTAAAGTAGGCAGTACACATGGTGACAGAAACTTTCCAATTACCTGTGAGTTATTATTCATTAAAGTAGCTTTATAACTGTTTTATTCAGAATGATCTCTGTTGCAGGCAAGCGGGGTATGGATAAGACACACATTCTTCTAAAAGTAAATCCAAATCGGTTTTAATATTAAGACTTGAGTTGAATTATTGTACTAGAGTGCCTTTGTCTATTTCTGACTCTGAATAAAGTTGGAAATAAATTTCATCTGACTTCATCAGGTGTCAATTATTTTGTTTCCATTTTACAACACAATGATCCAAGTGAGTTTCGTATCAACATGGTTTTTCTTTGTTTATAGGCTACCAATTAAATGTATAGTTAATTAATTTCTATATTAATTGAATTTATATTTTAATTAAGAGACATACATGAGAAACATTTAGAAACTTTGCAAAACAAAAAATTGTGTCACATGATTCCCTACAGTTTAATTGAAATTCTCACCGCGTGTAATTATTCATTTGTGTAGTGGTAACATTGTGTCTGTTCGCTCGTCGCTGTTAATACAGCGAGATAAAAGCTTTGTATCTGTCAGTGACTGCGGCCGCAGCATCGATCCTCTCAGCCGTAAATAAATCTAATGAATACACCATACTGCGTACACATATGAAACAATATTTGAGTTGACTTCAGGTGTCGGTTAAAACGTTTCAATAACGGCTTTTAATGGCGGTCGTGAGATGTTAATTAGTTTTAATTTTTTTGCCCTAAATAAAGGTTAAAAAACGTTGTTGAAAAAATATTCTGTAATTAACAGTAAAGTAAACTTTTACATTCGTTCAGTACCAATTTCACATAATAAAACCCATTTTACTTACTACATATTTTTCATGTTATAGTTTCAGAGAATTTAGTTAAATCCTAGTGGTCGTTACAGTGTTATTAAATTTGAACTGCTTGGCCGCATAAATGTGCTTTCTGATTTATTACAAAAATGTCTGATTCATAGCAATACAAATTATGGCGCTGGTAGAGAATTAACAACTGAAATTCTCATCAATCAAGGAGTCAGACAGGGATGCAGATTGTCATCAACTCTGTTTAATGTGTATACAGATGGTCTCATTATTTTTATCATTACTCCGGCTGTACAATGCTTACACATTTTCCGGAACCAAAGATTACAGAAGTCATTGAATTCTCATCTTCCACTGTTCCTTGTCCATCCAAAAATCTTCTTCAATTTCTCGTCCCCTTAATACAGTCTGAATTTCTCTATCCATGTGGTTGGTGGTGTTCCTCTTTTTCTTCTTCCTGGTGGGGTCCATTCCATAACTCTCCTTGGCAATCTTTCCTGTGGCATTCTTTTCGTGTGTCCATACCATTGTAATTTGTTTGTTTGGATAAAATAAACAATTGAATTTTTCACATTCATTCTGTCCTTAATGACTTCATTTATAATTTTCTCACGTCTGGATACTCTTGCCGAACGTCTCCAAAAGTTTATCTCTACTATCATTAACTTTCTTCTTGTGTGTTTATTAGTAGTTCAAACTTCTGAGCCGTAAGTCATGGTTTTAAATATTTGGTTTTAGTTTCTGCTGTAATTTTCTTATCCCACAGGATTCCATATATTGTAGATATAGCCATCTTTCCCAAATTAATTCTGGATTGTATTTCTTTGTCTTGCTTCCCACTGGCCGTACAGATGATCTCATTACAACAGAATGAACAAAATATGGAATTAACTCGGATACAGCGAGCAGTCACAACACATATCTGAGTAGAATGTCATTAGCGGACGATCGAGTTAAAATAGAAGACTTTGGGCAAAAGTTACAGTTGTCAGTCTTTAAACTTTATCAACTGACTTCCCTGTACAATATAAAAATGTTTTTGTCAAAAAATAAAAGGCATTTTTTTGTAACTATTCCGTAAAAACAAAAATCGACATCCAAAAATCGACATCCGAAAATCGACATCCCAAAATCGACATCCAAAAATCGACATCCAAAAATCGACATCCAAAAATCGACATCCGAAAATCGACATCCAAAAATCGACATCAACAATACGATTTTACAACAGGTCTTACGTTTTCAGTATTTAGGCTGCGAGATTTCTTAAGAGAAAGACAGAGAACATCAGCAACAAAATAAATACATTTCAAAAGATTTGTGGTACAGTTATAAGAACTGTTATATATATATAATAGGGTTGCTACAGCTAGTGCCGTCTCCCTTCCTTCAACCTGGCTTTCCAATTCTCCCGATGTTCCCATTGTCCTTCCTCAAGTCCTATACGTTGCATAGATTCATCCACTTCGTCCCTCCAAGATCTTCTCGGTCTTCCCCTTTTTCTCCTTCTTAATGGACTCCATTCCATCACTTTGTTGATCCACCTATTTTGGGCTCTCCGGACATGACCGTACCACACCAATCTTTTTTCTTCGATGTAGTCAATTACACTTCTTTCCGTTTCCATTCTTCTTCTGATCTCCTCGTTTGTTATTCAGTCTGTTCTCGTTATTCCACAGCACCTCCTCCAATAGTCCATCTCCGTTGCAAGAATCTTTCTTTCATTCTTTTTGTTAATAACCCATACTTCTGCTGCATACGTCATAATGCTTTGGACTATGGTCTGATAAATCATTTTTTGGTGCTTTTTCTAATATTTTTGTCCCATATAATACTGTCTAATCGTTTAATCCCTGTTCTAATCTGCCCTAATCTACTCTTTATTTCTTCTTCCGTTGTGCCTTGTTTACTCAGTGTGAATCCTATGTACTTGAATTTGTCTGTTCCTCTAATTTTAACATTTCCGCATACTTCTAAACCTGTTGTTACTTCATCTCTAATGCCCAAGTATTCAGTCTTTTTTTTATGTTTTTTTCCAATCCCATCTTTGTGTATTTTTCATTCAGCTCTCTGACCATGTAGCTTAGACCTTCTTCATCCTGGGCTATAACTACCTGGTCATCGGCGAAGCATAGTGTGTACAGGTATTCGTTTCGTATCGGTATTCCCATTTCCATGGCATAAGAACTGTTAAGAATAAGCAATTAAAAGGTACGCAGCTAATACTTTACAGGGTGATGACATTTCCTACATTGTTGTATGGATCAGAATGTTTGGCACCTAGGAAAAGAGATCTTAGACAGAGAGAGTAATCAGAAATGAAGTTTCTTAGGTCAGTGAAAATCTGTATTAGGATACGAAATGCGACCATTAGACAGGGACTAAACATTCAATCGGTTGCACTACTGGCAGAAATGTATAGGGTGCGTCAGCTAAATCCGGACAATATTCAATTTCAATTTCCCGCTACATTTGACTTCAGCAGTAGTTGATTGTTGGCGTTAGTTGATTGTAAGCCAGCTGTATGTGTAAGACGTGTACAACCTGAAAATGGGTGAGTTTGTGAGATCGAGTGCGGAATATAATCGACGAGCGTCAGTAACTGGAGCGCTTCGCGCCGGGCGGTCACCGACTGAAATTATTCGCTTCTTCGGGTACCCGAGATCGACCGTTTATGATATCGCACACAAGTATGCAGACGTGGAGAGGTCCGCACCCGGCAAGGCGAAGTCATTCGAGAGAGAAGACTGTAAGGACTACAAGTGTCATCCAAAGGGATGAAGAGCTCATTTCGGAAGACGCAGGGGTGCCGCTTCGTAAATTGTTCAGTTCACTTGGGGTGAGTGAGGCCACCATGCATCGAATTTCAGAAAAGGACCCTGAGATACACGTCTTATGTGCTCAAGGTACGACAAATGATGTCTGAGGCTGCCAAGGTCAACAGAGTGGCCCGCTGCCATTTCCTTCTTTATTTATTGAGGCATGAAGCTAGGGGTGGCCTCAGTTATTTTTCTGATGAGAAGATTTTGACTGTTGATACAAAGATGAACCGGAGGAGCGACCGTTGGCTTGCGCATGACACTAAGGATGTCCCTATATTAGCCAGGACGAAAGTTTCCGGCCGACAGGTTGTCACGTCTTAAGCGTCGTCTCCAGTGAAGGTGACGTCATGCCGCCACATTTCTTTAAGAAGGGAGAAACCATCACGATGGAGGATTACCTCCAGATCCTGGGAACTGTAGTGAAGCTATGGATGGAAACTGTGGCCTCCGGGAGACCGTACATCTTGCAACAGGACGGTGCTCCGGTTCACAGAAACCATTCACTGTAAAACTGGCTTTCCAGTAACGTGGACGCACTCTATTCTAAGGCATTCTGGCCTGCCAATAGTCCTGATTTAAACCTCCATGATTATTAAGTTTGGGGCGTTATTGAGAGGGTATCCAATAAGTCCAGGAACCCCAACGTGACAACACTTCAGGCTAGTATTGAGGCAGCATTCGCGGATTTGGACAAAGAGCAGTTGAAGAGAGTCGAAGGAGTGATCACAGTAAACGGCGGTTACATTGAATAAAATAACTCAGGAAGGATCTCTTAAACAATGCACAAAAAAAGTTTTTTGTAAGTGTAACTTTTTAATGAATAAACAAGCGTTTTAATAAACTATTTGTTTTGTTCGGATTTAGCTGACGCACCCTGTAAAGATGGAAAGAATATATGTATCCAAAATGCAGAAAGAAAGGATTCCATAGAAGGCTTCTCGTTCTAATCTTTATAAACCTTACTATATAAGTTCAGTTCCGTGAATTAAATTGTTTATTTAATGATTACTTTGTGTTCTCCATGAGCTGGCGTTATTTTGCACTAGTCGTTATAGTAAAACAAAAACATTTTTAGGCTTGCCAAATTTTTATTGTGTTTTGTTTTTTATTACAGTACATGTATGTATTCCGATTTCGTTAAAAACAATTTTCATGACTTATTCCCCTTCTGCACAAACGAAGGCGTCCTTTTATTATGAAGGCGTCGTTTCTCTATCTTATCATTGAAGGAGAATATGCCCAGTTCGGCCCTTATATGTTCGTTAAGTATTCGATCTTTTAGACAATAACCACTCACGTGTCTTACAAAATTAATTTCAGCGGTTCGTATATGATGCTTTTCTTCCCCAGTTATAGTCCATGTTTTACTAGCAAATGTAAGAACAGCTACCGCCATTACTGTATAAAACTTCACTTTTCTGATTCTGATAAAAGAAATAATCAAGACCCGTTGCTGTGTTGTTTTCTCCGGTACACAATTAATCCAATTACATTATCGCTATCGCTATGCATGTAACAATATTAGTACTACATGAAAACAAGCCAAACAACAACGGATTAAACACATTCTGGTCAAATGTACGTTTCACGTATAAAGGTTTATTGGATCTGAGCCGTTAAACTCAGCACAGCAGCAGCAGAGCCCGGCACTCGTCATTAATTTCCCTGAACTCGCCCAGCCAACAATGGGCGAGCCTAGCCAAGGGTATGAGAGAGAACACATTAAACTAGGATTAATCCGATGCGTCCCCATTATCCCTAAACCTAAACTATTCTGTGCGGGTACGCACTGATAATCCCCTCCCCTCCCCACCACACACACACATAAACATTCGATCCGGTCAAACGATTGTAATTTATTTCCTCTTTACGCTTTTAAAAAACCATGAAGTATTTACAAAAAAAATTGTAAAGAATGACTTTCAATTAATGAAACAAATAATTGAGAAGCCAAGGGAATATAATCTAGAAACACACCTGGCATTTATTGATTATCAAAAAGCATGTGATCGAGTTAACAGGTATATTAAAAGATAAACACAATTTGGTAGTTAAGTCTAGTTTTTACTAAATTTGTACTGTAACCTCTTACACGCAATTATACTTTTCCTAAGCGCTTTCAAGCCTCTCGGCTTATCTTGAAATAGGAAATACATCTTTCCTACACATGAAAGGGGAAAAGAATATAACAGTAACATATCTGAATTAAAGACACAAGTAATGACCTTTATAGGAGATGAACCGGTTCGAACCAAAATAGGTATAGACAGCACATGCATAGAACAAGTACGATTTTTCAACTATGTTGGACGTGACATTACTTATGATCAAGATAGAGATATAGAAAATAAAATGACAAATTTCACAAGAATGTGTGGAACGATTTGGAAAACGTTGAGAAATAAATGTGTATAAGAAACCCAACTAAAATTGTATAAAACAATGGCAATACCTACACTACTGTATGGTTCTGAAACTTGGGTCATAAAGAAAAAAGATAAACAGAAGATACAAACAGCAGAAATGAAATTTCTGAGATCAGTTAAAAGGTGTAATAGACGAGATCATATAAGAAATGAAGAGATAAGAAGTGATTTAGATATTTTTGCAGTTAATGAAAGGATTAAAGAATACAGAAGAAAATGGATTCAACACATAAATAGAATGGAAGAAAGTAGAATACCGAAGATGGCGAAAGATTACAACTCTAGAGGCAGAAGAAAAGTCGGTAGACTGTGGAATAGGAACAGGCCGCTAAAGCCTAAAACCGTTAAGAAGATGAAGATCATCATCATCCGTCTTCTATAGCCTGGTTTTTCATTTAATAAACTATGAAGTAAATTGTAGAACAAAGTAAATGAGCCAAGGACGTTTAAGAGCTCGTCGCTTGTACAACGCAATAACTGGTTTAAACATATTAATATTAATTGATTTGAATGGTGGGAGGGGGTACGCAGCCGGACGCTGTTCTGACTTATGTAGATAAAACAAATTATAGTTAATACATGTAAAATAATATATGTACTTTGAGACTTTTATCAAATGTTTTAAAATAATATCGCTGTGTGGTTCTATCAGAAAACGGTTACTCATAGTGTAATAGTTGAAAAGAAAGAAGAATTTCGACGAAACCGAAACATCGAAGCATGATAATGTTTTTAGGCTTTTGAAACGTATAATGTGCATAAACTGCAGACATTCCTGTTCAGCGATATTCGTACGGATTTCTTTAGTACGAATTAATATAATACGGATTATATTATCATGTTTTTTATATAACTTTATATCAAATATTTACTATATAACAAACATTATCATGTTAAAACGACAGAGACCGAAGATTTCTAGACTGTGGGGAATCGAAAGTGTCGAAAAATATAGCGTTAACATCACCTGGAGCGTTACATTTTTCGATGACGTTACACATTTTGTGGAATGACCCCCAGCGTAAAAACATTATCATGTTAAAAACTTTTATTTTGTATTTGCTGGTGTTAGTATAGAAGTATAAACAGACTCTCTACAATCAGGAGTACGTCACTCGAGGGACAAAAAATGGCGTGTCAAGCTGAACGAAACCTAATCTACTCATGTCAGTTCCATATGCTTACGATTCTACTCATATATTGTACTGCTGTTAAAATGCAACACAGTACATAAGAGGAAAATAATAAATTTTAAAAGAAAAAATATACAAATTTAATAGTAATTCGAATATATGTTTTAAAATGTAAACAAAAACATTGGAACTATCGACTCACCCAATCAACATAGAGGTAGATTACTATCTGAGATAAAACAGTATTAAGATATATGTTCTGAAAAGAATATATGAAATTTGAAATGGATATTATAATAAGAGGAAATAGTAATAAAATTATAATATAATAAATACAAACTAGGATTAAGAATATTAGAAATAAAATAAATATATTTAATAAGAAGTAGAAAAGTTATATATGTTTTTAAGAGGTATATGATAAAAAGATGTAACTAAGGTAGGGAATTATCAATGTGGCAAATTTGTAAATTGTTAGAGATTGTATTGTATAGAAATGAAAGGAAATGTATTAGTCTAAATTTATATCTAAGAAAAGTAAAATGAGTAGTCTAATTTTATCTTCAATCCTGTAAAGATCATAGAGAGTGATATGTAAATTAATATTTGGAATCATTTAAATAAATTAGATTTTGTACATCACAAAGTTTAATGTTATATGTAAACGAAGAAACAGTAAAAGAATTTAATTTGTTATACCAGCGTTTTTGATTGTCAATTTAATAAAGTAATCAATCAGGAGAAGAGATTTAACATTAATATTGGATTTAATAAAATAAAATACAACTCAATAAATAAATAATATTTCGATAAATCTAAACATATCATTAAAAAGAACGCCGATCTAAAAGAGAAATCCTGTACTGAAGAATAGTTTGAGTGGCCATTAAATATCATCCAATATTCCGAAGAAATATCTGTTTTGCAGACGTCGAAGAAAACAACGTTCAGCATTAAAACCTATAAAAAATTCACGTGGAGGAACGGATCGCTAAGCCTGATATTGCCTTTGAAAATAATAAACATCAACCAGAAGTGAACCCGTGGCAGCTGGAAGAATTCAGATTCAGTCTAGTTACATTTGTATGGTAGCTATTTTTTACATTGTTATTTATCAAAATATTACATACTAACTTTATTTGGTTTGGTTTAAAGAAAAGAAGATATAATATACAATCGTAAATAAGATCCAACAGCTTAATAATCATTAACCCTGAGATAGAGTATCTTTTCATGTGCTGATAAACAAAAAACGTAATAACGGTAATTACATATCATAATTACATAATTAAAAATATCTGCAAAATAATAACAGCACATTAATGGCTGGTCCAACGTGGAGCCGATCTTAATTACAATACCTGTAATTAATTTACAGTACAATATATATTGTTACGAGAAGCCTACCGAACAACCCAGAACATTCTCCCCGTCCAGTATGGCAGCTGTTGCGTCATTCATGTAGGTGTTTCTAGTGAGTTCCAGGAACACTTGAGATACGCATTAAGCCGCCGGCGTGCAGTTGAGGAGGTAAAGCTGCACTGGACGTCAGCGCGGCGTATATAAAACCATAGCAGACGGGTTCTCAAGTCAGTTACGTGAGCGATTTTCGCTAGTGCGGGTTGAGTGTTTCTTGTTTCTTGAAGTGAAGTAGTATTGTGTTAATAATTGTGTGAAACTCTATTAATAGACATTGTTATTGCGTGTGGACAAATCTAACTGGAAATATTGTACGAGTTAATTATAAACTGTTTAATTGTGATAATTAAAGCTGGTGATTAGTGACGTAATTGGTGTCTTGTATTTTGTTTTCCACTGTACCATACGACGAGCAAAGTACACCGTCGTAACAATATATATATATATATATATATATATATATATATATATATATTACATTTAATATTTATTATTTATTATAAATTTACCTCAAGATGTTATTTTTCTATTTGGAACATGTTTCGGGTACTATCTTGTTCCCATCCTCAGCCTTCCGGTTTTTTTGTCTGGTGAAGTACATATGTGTTGTTGGTTGATAATTGTGGCTTCCTGTTGGCTTCTGGTATTCCAAGTTGGTTTTATTGTGTGTGATTGTGGTGTATGTGTTAGTTTTTTGTGTATTTTCAATGTTGAGTGCTTTGAATATTGTGTCATGTTTTGTATTGATTTGTATTTGTTCAGGTATTAGTTTGTTTTCTGTTTTATGTTTGTATATTTGTAAGTTTTCCCATATGTTCATTATGGTGCCTTTGTGTGGTATATGTTTTATTAGTGTTACATTGGTTATGTCTGGGAATTCATGTCCTGTGGTTATTGCATGTGTGGGTAAATTGGATTTATATATTTCTGATTTTTTGTATGCATTTAGGTGTTCAAAATAACGTTTTTTCAGCTGTTTTTTTGTTTGTCCTATATAACATTTATTGCAATCTTGCCGTTCAATTTTGTATATACCGTTAGTTGTTGTATTATCTTTGTTGTGTGAGCTATTTAGATTTTGTAATTTATTTTTATTAGTTTTGTATGCTATTTTTATATCTGTGTTTGTACATACACCACAATCACACACAATAAAACCAACTTGAAATACCAGAAGCCAACAGGAAGCCACAATTATCAACCAACAACACATATGTACTTCACCAGACAAAAAAACCGGAAGGCTGAGGATGGGAACAAGATAGTACCCGAAACATGTTCTAAATAGAAAAATAACATCTTGAGGTAAATTTATAATAAATAATAAATATTAAATGTATTATATACATCAAGAAACGGACTGTAGCAGAAAGTGATTGAAAAAATATATATATGTATATATGTTACATATCTACTCATATAATTGGTAAACATATTATTTACCAATCGTATCGATCAGCAAAGAATTCCACACGCAAGATCAGTGAAGTATCTGGGCATGCCACTTAGTTGGAAAGGACTGTGGACGCCAAACTTAGTTGGAAAGCGCATGTTAAGAAGAAACGAAAACAACTTTAAATTATTATAAATAAATCACCTTATATCCGTCGTGTGACTTCGTTACGTCGATTAAAATGACGCGTTTCGGAACATCTGTTCCATCATCAGATAAAATCGCTCTATTGAGGTCGTTAAACGTTAAAAACACATGTTACACATAATTGTCCACTACGTAATTCACTTGCTTCTAAAATGGTGCGCACCACGACGAAGCCGATCGGACACTGAACTATTATCTGAGTGATTACGCCTAAGCAGGTTCAAAGCTGTATCGTATAGCGGGTTGGATTTAAAATTTAAGTGGTCATTCAATATGAAGTCTCGGCTGTTTATGTTATTATATGCATTTTATATAATAACATAAACAGTTTATATATATAATAGTTTATATAATATGCATTTTAAAACAACTTTGATTAAAATAGAAGAAAATGTGTTGGTTGCTTGGAAGACACTATGAGCTGTCGCTGCATAACGAGCTGTTGATGTACAAACAAGTCTTGAAGCCAGCTTTAGTGTACGGTGTACAGCTTTGGCGTTGTACTAATAAATCTAATATTAAAATAATTAACACTTTTCAAAGTAAGGTTCTTCGCAGTACTGTGGACGCACCACGGTACGTAAGAAATGATGACCCCCATCTGGACCTGAAAATGCCTACGATTGCTGACGAGATTAAACGTTTTGCGGATAAATATGAAAGAAAACCAAATTTAAATAATTTACCTTATATTTAATCCGCTAAGCGATCTTCTGTTATATGTTTTTTACAAGATGTTTCGGGGATAAATCCCCATCCTCAGGTAAAATGTTTATTCACCCTAATGCATAGGGGTCGTCGAAAATGTTAACGCACATAAAATGTAACACATAAAACTAGATAAAAATACATAAAACACACCCAGTGCACTGGTCGGTTTCCGATCGTCAACTAGCTTTTACGGGTGGTTCACTTCTTATTTTCAATGCGGTCTCATAGAGCGCGTTAGACTTAAATATCAGCTGGTCATTAAGTAATTGTTCTTTATGTATTTTTGAGGCCCTGTAAATTTCAAATTCTTCTAGGGCATTCAAAAGATGACCTTTATTACAGATGTGTATACGTTCCATGTTTTCTTTAAACCCGGTGTAATTATGGTTTTTATTTATAAGGTGAAGTGCGTAATTTGATGTGGTTTTGTTAGGGTTCTTCTTTGGTAGATGTTCTCTAAATCTATCGATGAATCTTCTCCCCGTCTGTCCGATGTAGAAACTATCACATTCACTACATCTAATTGTGTACACACCTGAACAATCGTCTGTTAAGGTTGGAACTCGTGGTTTAAGTATATTTTATTAGTGGTCCTGAATGAAACATTGATATTTAACTTTTTTAACTCATTTTTTATTACATTAGGGAGTATATTTGTGTATGTTGCTGAAACATATTGAGTTTTACTTTTTGCAACATTTTTACTATTTAATTTTTTCAGGTGTTTATATATTATTTTATCAACCATTTCACCTTAAGTCAACCTGTTTTATGTGTTACATTTTATGTGCGTTAACATTTTCGACGACCCCTATGCATTAGGGTGAATAAACATCTTACCTGAGGATGGAGAGTTATCCCCGAAACATGTTGTAAAAACATATAACAGAAGATCGCTTACCGGATTAAATATAAGGTAATTTACTTAAATTTGGTTCTAACAGCGGTCTGGAGACTATACATAAAATGAATGAAAGAAAACTTCACGAACCCGTAAACATTGAAGTGCTACAACTGGTTGACAATGCTGGACAGTTGCAGAGACAGAAACTATTTGAACAAGTGAACTAAACATTGTTACGACGGACTTCGTGTTCGTCGCATGGTACAGTGGAAAACAAAATACAAGACACCAATCAAGTTATTAATCACCAGCTTTAATTAATCACAAATACAGTTTATAATCAATTTTTAAAATAATCCGACCAAACGTTGCCTACACGCAATAATAATGTCAACTAATAAAGTCCCGCACAATTATAACACAAAATAACACCTTCACCACAATGCTTGGAACCTCACTGGAATAAACTGCTACTTAAACTGAAAGTAAGCGGCAGCTGACGTTGTTTATATAGCTCGCACAAGTGTTCCAGAATAATCCGCGTCAACACTACTAGAAAAGACTAGAGCGTAATTGCTTGCCGCGTTGAACAGGGTGCGCGCGGACCGGTGAAGTCCAAAATAGCCTAGGTTGCCGACGCGTGACAAGTGTCACGTATAGGCCCGACAGCCTTTCCTGAACAGCCATCTGCGCCGACCCAATGCATGAATTACCCCCACTTTCAAGTCTAGCTAAGTTATCTAGAGCGAAGAGAGGAGAGACAAAGTTATAACGTTCCCTGTCTCACTTCCATATTGTTTCCCTCTCTGTCACACACATGCTTCCGCCAGTCTTGTTGCAGCCGATGTTCACGCTGTGAAACATTACACAAAACTGTTCTGCGCATGTGCGAAGTGAATGACAATTTTGTTAGGCTCGCAACGAGGTGTTTGTCTACTGCGCATCGAGAGACTAGTGTTCAATTTACATCGTCCTGCCTCTAATTGTCTTTCGTCTCAAAGTAACAGCAATATGTACGCACACACACGTTACAGCTGGGCTCTGCTGTGATAGCCGACAAACATGTAGAATGTTCTGCAACGGCGCGACAGTAGCCTATGTATAGTAATTCTCAGCACATGAACAAATTGTAACTTTACTGAGGAATGCTCCAGTGGGAGCTTATCCTACACAATGTTGAGTTATATATTAGAATTAAATTGCTAGATAGTTTATATAAATGTCAGTATAGTCGTGTAGACGCGAACTTCACTGTTGGGAGTATCGATCCTCTGACGCTCTGTTACAGCCAACAAGAACGCAGACACTAAACATATTTCTTTCACTGCTTCAATATCTCTTTGTCGAACGAAACAAACCTCTATGTGTTTAATCTAATAATATATTATGATCGTTAATATTACAGATTCTCATTTTTCCCAACAATATGTCAGAGATCGCATTTTATTAACTAAATTATTTTCACTGCTTTATTAAATCCTTTATCAAATAATTTTTACATGCTTTTAATTTTTACGATTTCATTAAATTACGTTTTCTCTGAAAATTAACAGACTTACATTTCACGATATTAATTGATGACTCGTTGGGCACTTGGTGAAACATATTAATACAAAGGTTTTGTAAAACATATAAAAACACTTGGTAAGTTTCTCAAGGTGAAAAAATGGATTTGTTAGAAATTTTAGAAATTAAAAAAGCAATAAAAAATGACAAAAATTTAACCAATGACCGGACTGAATTTTATGTATCCCCTTTATTAAAATCTGTTATTTAGTTTAGTTTATTTTATATTATTTTGAATGTTCATCATTATTTTAAATTTTGCATTCAGTTTATATTTAGTTCAGTTAATTTTATATTTTGCATTCATGATTGTATTTAGTTTTTAAAGACACCTGACCTTCCCTTATCTCATGCACACACTCTCCCCCCCTCGACATCACAACACAGTTGTTCCAGATACGCCTTAAACAGATGTTCACCACCTACACTCCACTAACATCCTGTGTTCAGTAATTTCATTCACTCGCTCTTTGACATTGGCTTAAGTTAGTCGAAACAGCTGGCAGAGTTAATTAAAAAAATTTGTGAAACTTACCAAGTGTTTTTATATATTTTACAAAAACCTTGAATTACATTTCTCTGTTACATGGACATTACGCAGAATATTTTCGAGGAAACTTAAATTCAATTGGCAGTGGTATTAGGCTATTTCACACACCGCAAGTGATACTTATACTAACAATCAAAATGTATATATTGTTACGACCGATCTTCTTGATCGTCGTATGGTACAGTGGAAAACAAAATACAAGACACCAATTAAATCACTAATAACCAGTATTAACTAACACAATTAACAGTTTCTAACCAACAAGTTATTCACCAAGATTATACTCGTACAATAATTCAAGTTAATCTGTCCACACGAATAATAATGTCAACTATAAAGAATTCCGCAGTACAATTGCTTTTCACTAATACACCACTTGAGACGCACTGTGTAAAGTGTCCGATATAAAACTCGAAACTCACTGGAATAAATCACCACTAAAACTGAAACTAAGCGGCAGCTGTCGTTGTTTAAATAAATAGCACAGGTGTTCCAGAATAATCCATAATACGCGCAACACTACTAGAAACACCAGAGTGTAATTGCTTGCGGCCTTGAACACAGTGCGCGCGGACCGGCGAAGTCTGGAACAGCCTCGGTGGTCGACGCGTGATATGTGTCACGTAATTTGTCTTTCATCTCAAAGTAACAGCAATATGTACGCACACACACGTTACAGCTGGGCCCTGCTGGGATAGCCGACAAACATGTAGAATTTTCTACAATGACGTAACAGTAGCCTGTGTACAGTGATTCTCAGCACATGAACAAATTGTAACTTTACTGAGAAATGCTCCAGTGGGAGCTTATCCTACACAACGTTGAGTTATATATTAGAATTAAATTGCTAGATAGTTTATAACAAGTTGCAATGAAGTTAAATAGTAAACAAATTTGTATTTTTCTTAATGCAGGCTGATATTTGATGGTTAACTCAGACGAAACATTGTTCCGATAAAGGGAGATAAATCAGTGATCTCACTACAATTTGTGTCCTTAATTTTTTTTTTTACACGAACAGGCCACGCGAATATCATTTCCTTTTATTCTCCAAATATATTAAGGGACATATAATATTTGTAATTTTTTCTTTGTAGTGTACTGGCAGTAGAAACAGCATTGAGACAATTGTCTAATAAAACAACAAATTATTGATGAGCGTAGTGGAAGGGGAAGGATACGGATTCAGGAGAATCTGGATGAGATAAAAGAAGAAAGTATTTATGTAGCGATTAAGGGATGTTTCTGGAAGGGAAGAATTGTAAAGCCAAAACACCCTCTGGGTTGAGAGGTAAAAGATTTTTTTATAAATGTATACCGTATCTATGTTTATTTATGCCGATATGTTTTATTATTATTTTTTTATTCGGGGTCTAAACGTCCTACGACGTTGTCCGATGCCTAATCACCATTGATGACTCACGTTGCAGTTTTCCTCGTTTAGTCCTATATAGCTTATTAATCTTCTTATGCCCTCTATCCTCTTGGGTCTTCTCTTCTTTCTTTCCTCTCTAGGCATCCATCTCATTCCTTCCTTTGGTAGTCGGTCTTGTCCCATTCTCTGCACGTGTCAGTACCAGATTAGTTATTATACTTCAATGCAGTCGATGATTGTCTTTTGTACGCCCATTTCTTCTTTGATCGTTTCATTTCGTATTCGGTCTAGCCTTCAAGTTATAACAGCTCGTCTTAAAGCATCCATTTCTGTAGCTTCTAACTTTCTTCTTATCTGTTCTTTTATTCTCCACGTTTCGGATCCGTACATCAACGTGCTTTTAATCATACTATCGTATATTCTTTTCTTCCTTTCTTTTCCAATGTCTGTGCTTCATAGTAACCCACTGTCCATCCCTTTCTCGTCTTCTTCTCACCGCAGAGAACCTCAAGATTTGTTTCTGTATGTATTTCTATCTACACAGTCGTTCAAAGAGATACCCAGTTTCATCCTCCTTGAGTTGTTTGGTGTATCCGTTCAGACTGGAAGGTTGCCAAATATAGTTGAAAATTTTTTATTTAATTTGGACCGATCCATCCGAACCATATGTCCAAGGAATCTCAGTCTTTTCCTTCGGAAAGCCGTTTCCAGATCTTCCAGATCTCTGTACTGCTCTTCTTTGGGTTTATGCCTGTACCTGTGTTCGATTTTCTTGGGGCCATAAATTTTCCTAAGAATTCTTCGTAAAATATTAAGAAGAGGTTACAAATTTTGAAAGCACATTGTTTCCACTCCATACATGATCACCGGCCTGATCATATTGCTATAACGGCAGACGTTCGCACTTCTGGAAAGGTTTTTCTTTCCGTACAGTTCCCGGGTTAGAGTAGAGGCCTTTGCTAATTTGAGTTTCCTTATATTAAAGGATTCTTTGTCTGAGACACTTAATAGTGATTTATTTACTAAAAAAAATAAAAACAATAAATAATCTTTCTGACCTTAAGTACGAAAATAATGTATCTGTTTGCATGAAGTTAAGCAATATTATCTTTTACAATTAGTACACTTCTTCTTCTTCGCAACGTAACCAATCGATACTATTACGTACTCAAAATATGGAACTTGTAGTGCGGGTACAGTTAATGGAAAGTACCAACATTCTTTAGTGTTCAGATACTTAAAGGATCTTATCTTAAACGATTCTTTGTCTGAGGCGTTTGGGGATATGTTTTCCTTAAGGTATTTAAAATTGTTAGTATATTTTATTTGTCCATACGTAGTCTCCAGGCAAGTTTTCAGCAATTTAAAGAAGGCACGTTTTTTGGAACGTTTTATTTCCTTTATTTATTATTAAAAACAGTTTTATTGTCAATTAAAATTAATACCTTACTAAACAGGATAAGTAGTGTGACGTCATTGTATCTGATTATATTAAGCCGCCTTGTAGGTTAGTTTGTGTGACGTCATCGTTAGTCGGTTTAAAACGGAAAATATCAGAAACTGAGAGGCAGACTGTAAGAAGTCACTTTGATAATTCTTGGCTAATGTGTTCTCATACTTCAACCCTTTTGTTGACGCCACCCAGGGATGGGTAAGCTCACAGTTTATAGAATTAATCTTCTCCCTTTTACAGCTTTATTCCCTCAGTTAGTACTGCGGTTTACGGCTTCAGAATCTGGTGTAACAGCAACATTAAAACGCGACTTAAATAACCTGTAGATAAAGGTAATGACATGGCACATACACTTTTAATGTATACGTTTATTGTACTTTTTACTAATTTTTTAATTTCATTTTTTTGTGTTTACTCTATTATATTATATATTTATTAAATAGATATTATGATTACAAAAATTTATTCTGAAAAATGTTATCGAAAATTTAACGAGGAAGTACAAAGTTAGATATTGAAGATTGTTTTGGTTTATTTTTCTAACCCTTCTCCTCCTCCTCCTCCTCCTCCTCCTCCTCATCCTCTTTTAGGTTATATAAACCTGTTCCGGCACCCATCTCATCCTCGGACGACCCACGTCTCTTCTACCAATGGCTTTATAGTTCAGTGCTGCTTTCGGCAATCGATCCTCTGTCATCCTTTGCAGATGATCCCACCATTTTCCTCTGTAAATTTAAATAATTTTATTTATGTCCTTTACTTCGAGTTCCGCTCTTATATCCTCATTCCTTATTCTATCTTGCAATGTAAAATTTAAAGTATATTGAAGAAACTGCATTTCAGTACCAAATCTTGCCGCTTTGCTTTTTTGTCATGACCCACGCCTCACTCGCATAAATCAACGTGGGTATTGAAATTGTCTTATAAAATTTAATCCTGGTGCTATGTCTTGTTTTATTTCTAAGATTTCTATGAATATTACCACAAATATTCATAAATCTATTCATAAATCTATTTATCTTTTTTCTTATATCATATTCAGATTCATAGCTTACTGCACAGCCGAGATATTTGAAACGGCTAACTTGTCCTCACTTAGAAATATCTTAGTCCCCACTGGATATTTACCTTTAAAGGCCATGATTTTGGTGTTTCTTAATTTATTTGTCTTAATAAATTAATTAATTGTCTTAATTGATTTAATTTTTTAATTTATTTGTTTAATTACTTATTATCACCCAGCCCATGGGAGTTGTGCGGGACGAAGGGCTAGTCCGTCGCCCACTTGTATGCTGCGTTCCAAGCGTCTTACAGAGCTCCTGCCGCAGGAACCGCATAATTCTGGATTTTAAGGGTGTGGTCTGCTACCGGCCGTAGGTGTACGCCGAGACCGAGTCCTAGGTTCACTTGGCAGCTAGCGACTGAGGGCGTTAATTAGGTGATTGCCCTCAAAGCGGGCACAGCGATGGTAGAACTTTCTAGAAAGTGTCCGTATGGTGGCGTTCGCAGGGAGTTTCTGGTTATCTCTAATAAAGAAGTATTATTAGAAGTCAGGTAGTGGGCTTTATACGTCCAGCCCAGTCCTGGGTCCAGGAGTGACTGAAGCTTTCGCCTGTGGGTTTCTTTGGCCAACTATCTCCACACCAGGTCGCGTAAGTACGCTTCGGCGCCACTGAAGTGGTGATGGATGAGTTTTCCTAGGCGGCGGCTCATGGAATTGCTGCAAAGCAGGGGACGGAGTTTATAAAGACAACTGGCAGTTTTGCGGGCTAATTGCTTCCAGTATGTCCGCTAGGTGAGACGACGATCAAGGTGAACCCCGAGTTACTTGACACCGGAAGACCAGGGCAAGGGTATCGCCTACGTACAGTCTGTCGGGGAGCCTTCAGCATCTAAAGAAGACTACGGCTGTGCTCTTGGTCGCGTTGATAGCGACCCTCCATTTATCTGCCCACTCAACGTACGAGTCAAGCTGTTCCTGGACCCAGATAGCGGCTGTTTCAGTACGACGATCATACACCGCCGTATCGACGGCGAACATGACCAATCTGATTCCGGCCAACTTGAGAATGTCGTTGACGTACACAGAGAAAAGCAGGGTCCTTAGACGCTTTCCTGAGGTACACCGGCCGTAATTACCCTTTCCGCAGGAAGGCTGTTATCTACTCTCACGCGGAAGGTTCTGTTCCGAAGAAAGCTAACAATCAAGTGAATGTAAGCAATCCAAAAGCAGAATCTCCATGAGTCTGTACAGTAAGCGAGGATGCCAGACACGATCGAAAACCTTCTCGGTACCAAGGAAAACGGCTTCTGTTATAATACGCCATTTCAGTATTGCGTAAAAGACATTGTTTTTGTATAAAGAAATTTTGTTTAAATAAATATTTTTTTTCTACTAAAAGAATAATTTACATTCGTTTGTATCGAATAAAAATTTAACAAATTCAATTTGAGCCTAGCAAGTTTCATAAAATTCTAAGAGAAGAAATTCATTTTTGATTTTCAGGTGAATTTTCCTAAAAATTATTAACAACTCAAAAAGATTACGTAGCCAAGGGTATCCAGACGTGAGAAAATTAGAAATGAAGTCATTAAGAAGAGAGTGAGTGTGAAAAATTCAATTGTGGTTTTTATCCAAACAAAAAAGTACAATGGTACGGACACACAAAAAGAAAATGGCACAGGAAAGATTGGCAAGAAGAGTTGTTATGGAATGGACCCCACCAAGAAGAAAGAAAAGAGGAAGACATCTATCACCTGGCTAGAATAAATTCAGACTAAATTGAGGGAACGAGAAATTGAAAAAGACCTTTGGATGGACAAGCAGCAGTAAAATATGAGAATTCAGTCACTTCTGTAATCTTTGGTTCCGGAAAATGTGTAAACATTGTAAACATGTTTCTGTTTTCTTCTTCTTCTTCTTCTTCTTCTTCTTCTTCTTCTTCTTCTTCTTCTTCTTCTTCTTCTTCTTCTTCTTCTTCTTCTTCTTCTTCTCCTCCTCCTCCTCCTCCTCCTCCTCCTCCTCCTCCTCCTCCTCCTCCTCCTCCTCCTCCTCCTCCTCCTCCTCCTCCTCCTCCTCCTCCTCCTCCTCCTCCTGCTCCTCCTCCTCCTCCTCCTCCTTCTCCTCCTCCTTCTCCTCCTCCTCCTCCTCCTCCTCCTCCTCCTCCTTTGTCTCCTCCTTCTTCTTCTCCTCCTCCTCCTGCTCCTCCTCCTCCTCCTCCTCCTCCTCCTACTTCTCCTTCTCATCCTACACTCTTGGAAATACAGCATTCTTGGATTCTATCTTTCACGTAAGTTTATCTACTCTTTCTTCTTCTTGTTACCAACTGTACTATGATAATGTAACAGACAGTTTACTAAAATTTAGTACGCGAGATTTATGGAATGGACCCCACCACGAAGAAGAAAAAGAGGAAGACCACCTGTCACCTGGCTAGAATAAATTCAGAGTATATTGAGGGAACGAGAAATTGAAGAAGATCTTTTTTGAATGGACAAGCAGCAGTAAAAGATGGGAATTCAATCACTTCCGTGATCTTTGGTTCCGGAAAATGTGTAAACATTTTACATCCGGGATAATAAACAAAAAGTTTACGTAGAATGAAATCCAGTTTCTTCAGCATTAAACTATATTTTGTATGGCTGCATTGTAACTTTTTAATAAATTAAAGTTGAATCGACCAACTGAAAGTAACATAACCATACATGACTGCCGTGTTCTAAGATTTATATTTAAAATCATTTTCGAAATGAAATGTTTCCATAGAAACTACTTCTTGCTTCAGCCTTAACCACAGTACTGTGGTCACTAACGTATACCACCTCACGTTATCGCACTCGATTTTCACTGATGATGGCAGTCGACGGCACTGCCGAAACGTCTGATTTTGCAGAAAACATTGGACCACGGCCAAACAGCCCGGGAAGGAATTTTAACAACAAACTACTTCTTTGTTGCCGATAACGTTGTACATATATAAAAAATTATCCCCTTCCTTCAACTATAATTTTCATTTATAGAAAACTACCCCCCACCCCGCTCAACTAGCCTCTTCATTTATAAATATTTCATCTACGTTTCTACAGTGGATTATCATGATCTTCTTATCAGGATACTTTATTTATCAAAATTAAGTACTTTGCTCTTGTTAAAACATAAAACGTTGCTAGTAAACAACCCTTTCCCCGTAACCGATCTTCACCAAAATCAACAGACCTTGAGTCTTATACAACTCAGGCACATATGTAAAAAATTATTTGATTCTGTTTGAATGTGCGGCAGTTATCGTTCGTCATAGAAAAAATTACCCTTGTTAAAACATAAAACGTTGCTGGTAAACTACCCCTTTCCCTTAACCGATCTTCACCAAAAACAACACGCCTCGAGTCCTCTACAATTCAGGGATGTATGCAACAAATTATTTGATTGTTTGAGTTTGCAGCTGTTATCGTTTGGCATAGAAAAAATTCCACACACAGACACCTTTCGAAAAATGACTTTTCTTCATGTTTTGAGGGTAGTACAATCAGAATCAGCCGATCTCGAACACGATTTTTTCGCCATGACCATACTTCCATTTCCTTATGGAAAATGGAAGTAAAAATAAGTTTATTCCTTTCCATAGGAATTCGTTTTAAATTGATAACGTGTATAAGACCTAACATAACTTGTTACTCAGCTGGGCTCCTAAAAATCACTAAAAACGAATTATTTATGTGTTAGTAACCTATGTTTATGAAATAATATAAGGATTATTTTATAATATTTCCATTTGTGTATTGCTTAAAAGACATTATTTTGGTAGAAAGAAGTTTGGTTTAAATGAATACAATCTTTATTGTACTAAAAGAATATTTTGCATTCGATAGCATTGAATAGAAATTCAATAAATTAACTAAATATAATTATTTCACTACCGGCTCGGAACACAAAGTTTTACCTTATAACCTGAACCGGTTTTCGCCTGAGACCGAGCCTCTCAGCCTTTGAAGAAGCTTTTTAAAAGCAAAAACCTGTTCAGGTTATAAGGTAAAACTTTTACGTTTTTACCTATAAAAACTTTGTGTTCCGAGTCGGTAGTGAAATAATTATATTTAGTTAAGTAACGGACACGTCATGGACAACGAAATCCAACGATAAATTAAATTAGAGCCTACCAAGTTTCACGGAATTTCAAGAGAGGAAATTTCAGGTGAAATTTCGTAAAAATTAATAACTCAAAAAGATTACGTAGAATGCTATCTATTTTCCTTATCACTAAACCACATTGTTATGCCATTACAGGAACATTCTACATGTTTCTCGGCTATCCCAGCAGAGATCACCTGTAATGTGTGTGTGCGTACATATTGCTGTTACTTTGAGATGAAAGACAAATTACGTGAGACTTATCACGCGTCAACCACCGAGGCTGTTCTATACTTCACCGGTCCGCGCGCACTGTGTTCAAGGCTCTAGTGTTTTCTAGTAGTGTTGACGCGTATTATGGATTATTCTGGAACACTTGTGCTATTGAATTTGAACGACGACAGCTGCCGCTTAGTTTCAGTTTTAGTGATGATTTATTCCAGTGAGGTTCGAGTTATTGCCGGGCAATTTACACAGTGCGTCCCAAGCGGTGTATTAGCGATTATAGTGCGGAATTCTTTATAGTTGACATTGTTATTTGTGTGACCAGATTAACACGAATTATTGTACGAGTATAATCTTGTTGAATGACCTGTTGATTTCAAACTTTTAATTGAAATTGATTAAAGCTGGTTATTAGTGACTTAATTGGTGTCTTGTATTTTACTATTGTCCACTGCACCATACGACGAACAATAGACAGTATGTCGTAACAGTATGTTATAAGGCTGCAATGTAACTTAATATTTAAATTTGAGTCTACCAAATGAAAGTGCAACGTCCAAAAAAATAATACTTTTCTTTTCACAGAAATTCGTTATTAAACTGATAACGTGTATAATAAGACACAAATAAAAGATATAAGATAACGTGGTAACGAGATAAGATAACATATAAACGCAATCTATCGTCGTCAGCGCCGCTTAATAGTTAATATTAAGCACGCGAAGACATAAATGAAGTGAAACATTACAGGTGATAGAATCTGTAGGAACTCGTTTACAGAGTGAGTTGCCATGGTAACCGCGCGAATCTACTCTCTCAACATCTGGATACGTTTGTTCGCAACGGAATGTGCTTTAACATAATCAATACTTGTATGGTTATTGTGATAATGTAGTTCCAACCAGTTTGCTGATAACCAATTACTTAACCAATTACTTTTGACTCAAGATTTTGAAGACATAGAGTACATGACTAGAAAATTGTTACAGGAATATCAGAAATGGGGAGTAAAGGTAAATATTGTAGCATGACAGATAATCCACTTAAATAGATTACCATATGATCATCAGTAAAAATCAATTATATGGAATATCCAGAAAAATCCAAATGAGAACCAAATAAAAATCACAATAAATTACCACCATAACAAGAAAAAGTAAATATAAAGAAAAAACTCTGCAACAAAAATAAATGTACAACAAAATAAAACCCCAAAAAACTAAAATTAAAATTAAAATAATACCCAGGTAGGATAGGAGTAGGTAAGGAAGATACCCAGACCAAATAAATGAACCAGAATAAACAAGAATAAATAATAATGAAGAAACCAAGAACGAAAAAGGAAGAGACCCAGAACAAAGAAAAATAATAATAACAAAATGGTACTGAAGAAACCAAGAATGAAGAAGGAAGATATCCAGAACAAATCAATATACCTAATGAACAGGGACAAGTTTGAAGATAACATGTAATAGAGGAAGTAGAATACGACCAATACCCAAAAGAAACCCAATCGGGAGAAAACAAAAACCTCAAAAGAAAGTAAATGTCACTATAGAAAGTATAACACCCCAAAAAACCAGAAACTCATGTAAAATAAATAAAAACAAAAGTGTTTAAAGTGCTAAGTAGAAGTGCACCCAAGAAAGTTATTGTATAATTAATAAAGACAAATCTTAACAGTTCCCCCATGATTAAACAATTTGATATTATAAAACTATGAAAATGACTAGTGATAGTATCAAGAAATAACAGGGAACAAGTGCAAGTTATATTATAATAAATAAACTTTGAGAAAGTACATTAAATACTGTGCCTTTAAATAACTTTAAAAATTTTTTTATTTTTATTTCAATTTATAATATTATTATAATTTTGTAATAAGAAAACGTTACAAAATTGTTTCTCCCGATTGGGTTTCTTTTGGGTATTGGTCGTATTCCACTTCCTCTATTACATGTTATCTTCAAACTTGTCCCTGTTCATTAGGTATATTGATTTGTTCTGGATATCTTCCTTCTTCATTCTTGGTTTCTTCAGTACCATTTTGTTATTATTATTTTTCTTTGTTCTGGGTCTCTTCCTTTTTCGTTCTTGGTTTCTTCATTATTATTTATTCTTGTTTATTCTGGTTCATTTATTTTGGTCTGGGTATCTTCCTTACCTACTCCTATCCTACCTGGGTATTATTTTAATTTTAATTTTAGTTTTTTGGGGTTTTATTTTGTTGTACATTTATTTTTGTTGCAGAGTTTTTCTTTATATTTACTTTTTCTTGTTATGGTGGTAATTTATTGTGATTTTTATTTGGTTCTCATTTGGATTTTTCTGGATATTCCATATAATTGATTTTTACTAATGATCATATGGTAATCTATTTAAGTGGATTATCTGTCATGCAACAATATGAATAAAACAACAAACATGGCAGTAGGTGACCTTCATCAAGACTTGATATTGGAGAAAGTCATGGAAAAGATTTCATATACAGAGGAATACAAATATTTAGGGGTAAAAATTACGCCCAGTGGAAAGCAAGACAAAGGAACACAATCCAGAAATAATTTGGAAAAGATGGCTATATCTACATAAAATGGAATCCTGTGGATGAAAAAATTACAGCAGAAACTAAAACCAAAATATTTAAAACCATTGTTAGAAGTATCATGACTTACGGCTTTGAAGACGTTCATGGACTTTTGGAAACGTTCGGCAAGAGTATCCAGATGTGAGAAAATTTGAAATGAAGTCATTAAGGATAGAATGAATGTAAAAAATGCAATTGTTGATTTTATCCAAACAAAAAAATACAATGGTATGGACACACAAAAAGAATGGCAGTGGAAATATTGCCAATGAGAGTTATGGAATGGACCCAACCAGGAAGAAGGAAAAGAGGAAGACCACCGATCACCTGCATAGAAGAAATTCAGACTATATTGAGGGAATGAAAACAACAAAACCTTTTAATGGTTATACGGGAACGACTTTACGAAAGCCGCCTGCCAGTTTGTACGCTACCGTACTGGGGTTTAATGCTTTGCTTTATGGGAAAACCAAACTCCAACGTAGAGAAAATTTTGCCTTTTAATAAACTTTAATGCATTCGCCATTTTGCCACTTTGTTTGTAGTAAAAATATTACTTCTTGTCTTTATGGCGGTCGCTGTAGCTGCTGTCAGTACTGAACACGCGCGCCTTTGTTGAAAAGCATCAAATGAATTTTATTAATATATCTTTTAAGAAAATATCGTTTAATTCTTTCTGTTTACCTCCTTCTTTATTGCATTTTTTCTGTTTTCTGTCTTCTTCTTCTTCTTCTTCTTCTTCTTCTTCTTCTTCTTCTTCTTCTTCTTCTTCTTCTTCTTCTTCTTCTCCTTCTTCTCCTCCTCCTCCTCCTCCTCCTCCTCCTCCTCCTCCTCCTCCTCCTCCTCCTCCTCCTTTTTCTTCTTCTTTTTCTTCTTCTCCTCCTCGACCTTCTTCTTCTCCTTCTCCTCCTACACTCTTGGAAATACAGCATTCCTGCATTCTACCTTACACTTAAGTTTGTCTACTCTGTCTTCCTCTTGTTACCAACTGTACTATAATAATGTAATTTTATTAATATATCTTTTAAGAAAATATCGTTTAATTCTTTCTGTTTACCTCCTTCTTTATTGCATTTTTTCTGTTTCCTGTTTTCTGTCTTCTTCTTCTTCTTCTTCTTCTTCTTCTTCTTCTTCTTCTTCTTCTTCTTCTTCTTCTTCTTCTCCTTCTCCTTCTCCTTCTCCTCCTCCTCCTCCTCCTCCTCCTCCTCCTCCTCCTCCTCCTCCTCCTCCTCCTCCTAATCCTCCTCCTCCTCCTCTTCCTCCTTCTCTTGCCCTTCCTCTTCGTCTTCTTACTTCTCCTTCTTCTTCTTCTCATCCTACACTCTTGGAAATACAGCAGTCTTGGAATAATGTAATAGACAGTTTACTAGAATTTAGTACGCGAGAATTATGGAATGGACCCCACCACGAAGAAGGAAAAGAGGAAGACCCCCTGTCACCTGGCTAGAATAAATTCAGACTATATTGAGGAAACGAGAAATTGAAGAAGATCTTTGGATGGACAAGCAGCAGTGGAAGCTGAGAATTCAATCACTTCTGTAATCTTTGGTTACGGAAAATGTGTAAACATTGTACAGCCGGTATAAATAATAATAATAGTTGTAAACGTCAAAACAATTTAAATACCCTGTTGTTTTTTCCAATACTTTTTCTACGAATTCCATGTTACAAGGCTTTGTTGTATAATAGTTATGAAAATTGTTAGCAGATGGCGTGGTTCTTGCGATCCGTTGTTTACAGTGGTATAAATCATTAAAAGAGAGAGGGAAAGTGACAGACAGATAATTAAAAATTATCGTACTGCATTACTCAGTACGCACAGTAAATACCCGTCATTATCGCATGTCGAAATAAAATTAAATGTTTATCACGATTAAACACAAAATTACTAAAAGAAACTACAAAAATCTATATTAAATTGTGTATTAGTTATGATGATTCGTGTACCGTCCTACGGGTGTGTGGACGACAACACGAATCAAGAAAGTGAAATACAGCCCTCGGAAATGTTGTTCTTAAGGGGATTCACCAATGAAAATTGAAAAATCTTTGTTTATAAACATATTTTTAAAAAAAAATTTTTATAGGTTAGTATTGACCTATATAAAAGTATTATGGGGAATTTTTTTGCCATTTATGTACATAAAAAAAATTTTTTTTTGAGTTTTTTACATACTTTTTTGAATTTCATATAACTCAAAAAGTAAATGACCAATTTTTTTGTTTTGGGTGTCAAAGTGAAGGCAACGTTAAGCTCTAAATACTCCGGCATTTTCGTTACGATTAGTATCTTAGAACCCTGAAAAAAGTAAAAGAAAATAAAGTTTTTAAAACTGAACTTTTATTTTTACATAATATTTTGTTTCTTAAAAAGTATTGTACATATCACATTTAAAATGCCAGAGAATCTTCTAAATATACGTTAGATGCACCAAAAAAAATTTCACCTTGCTATCTTCACTTTTTTTTCAGGAATATCAGTTTTTCTCTCTGAAAACACGGAAAAAATTATTTTCGGGAAATCGCGTTTAAAGTTCAGTTCAGTATAAACACAAGATAAAAAACTCGTTTAGGTGGGAAAGTAGGCTATACTTATTCCTGTTTACTAGTATTAGTATCTGAATCACTTTGCAGTACTGGTGATTGTGACCTAACCTCACTAATTACAACAAGGCCTAGGCCTACCTATGGACTGTCAGTAGTTTTCCACCGTTTCCAGGCTCTGTCGCTGTTTCGTTTCGATAAAAGTACTTTAGCTTTTGTTTTTCTTCCCATTTCAAATGAAATGTTATGCAAACAACACTAAAACTATGAGAAACAATCACTGAAATAAACCGAAACAAACTATGACCACAAGCAAAACAACAAACAAACATAACAAGGCAAAAACCGTTTGGCGCCAATCTGGTTACAACAATCAACTGTGAACAGATACAATAAAGCAGCTGACCATAGAGCAAGGAATGCAATTACTGTATGTACAGTACATGTTGAAATGTTTATCTTTATAAATCAAACAGAAATATCAACCAGCTAACGGTTTCTATTCTTTTTTACTACAGAAATCTCTTGTGCGGCGCGAATATTGGCAATCAAGGTGCTGTGACACGATACACAAAAATAATTTTTTCTACGTGATATAGGTAGCCAAAAATGTTGAAATTCGGTTTTTTATGTTTAGAAATATATAAGGAACAAAATAAATAATAAAAAAATTTTGAAAAAAAAATAGGTTTTTAGCCAATTTTTATTGGTGAATCCCCTTAAGAGCAGATATTATGTTATGGTAGGTTAACTTCCAAACGATCTGTGGAAGAATGAACCGTACTTTTAGACACAAGGTACGTAGAGACACTGAATTACAGTTCTTCAGTGTTATGGCAGTCTCTGTACTGTTCGATGGCTGTGAATTATGGACAACAACCAAGAAAGCAAGACAGTAAAATATAAGTCTCAAAAAATGGCGTTTTTAAGAGTGGTTAAGTTAAAAGATTTTCTAAACTTGATCATATAAATAATGAGGTCGTAAGAGAAAAATTACACGTTTTTAACTTGAATAAAAGCTTAGAAGATTGCAAACAACGGTGGAAATAACACTTAAAAAGAATGTCAGATTTCAGAGTGGTCAAACAAATATAGAAATATACACCTACAGGACACAGGTGTGTGAGTAGACCCAGGAGGAGATGACAGGAGAATCTTTGGAGGCGGAACAGGCAGCACCTTGTCTGTGCCGTATTGTGAAGAAGAAGAAGAAGATGATGATGAATTATTATTCCGTTCATTAAAACCAGTAACACTGTTTTAATCAAAAAAAATGCACTAAAATTTGAATTACTAATATGTTAATCTGTGTTTATGAAATAATATTTTTTTTATAATATGCCCTTTCTGTATTGGGTAAAAGACGTTATTTTAGTACAAAAAGTTTGATTTAAGTAAATAAGATTATTGTTGTACTAAAAGTATAATTTAGATTTTGTAGTATTGTACAGAAATTCAAGAAATTAAATTAGATTTCTTTTATGAAGTTGCTAAACTGCTAAACATTTTTTTATTGTTCAGACAAAGCTTTTCGTCATCACTGACATCATCAGGTCTTAAACAACACCTGAGTCAGTTTTTTAAGGCCTAAAATCAGGCGTTGTTTAAGACCTGATGATGTCAGTGATGACGAAAAGCTTTGTCTGAACAATAAAAAAATTTTTTAGCAGTTTAGCAACTTCATAAAAGGAATAGTAAGGATGGCTGCTAATTCAAATAATACGAAGAATAAATTAAATTAGAGCCTAAACACTTTGAAAGAATTAAATTAAATCCTTTATAAATACTTAGAAAGGATATAGGATTCAATACTGGCCAAACAAGTATGGAAATAATAACCTACAGGACACAGGTGCGTGGGTAGATCCAGGAAGAGATGGCTGGAAGATCTTTAAAGTCAAAAAGAGGCAGCACTTTGCCTAAACCGAGATGCGAAGATGATTATGATGGTGACTAGACACTTCACGTTTACGCTAATACTGTATTCAAGTCGTAGTAAAACACATCGCAGCACTGACTGCTGTTGCAAACAATCGGGTATTTCATATACATTGTGATATTAGCAAAACTATAATCGCCGAAAAGGTTTTAAAAGTCTTTCCACGTGTAGTATATTAACGAGCCAAATAATATAAAATTTGTAATTATTGCTGCAACAATTAAGTAACTGTCTCGGAAAGTCGAGAGTGTCCTTCTACATGTGTCTCGGCTAGCCGAACAGCTGTAGTGTCTCGCTGTACTCATGTACCTTCCAGGCTGTTCGAGCTCTTGTAAATAAGCAAATTGTGTTGCCACGCGGCCACGAGTATGGCAAATTAATCTGGAACATCTGCGGTATCTAAATAAAATGTCAACGGCCAGCTTAGTTAGTCAGTTACCACTGGCGATATTGTAGAGTGCGGATCAAGTGATTGTTGCGGATCAGTGGGATCAAGTGATTATTGTGTGAATTACCGTGCGGTACTGTAGAAGGGTGACATTATTATTGCGTGTAGACAAATTTAACTTGAATTATTGTATGAGAGTACCTTGGTGATTTCAAAATATCATTTGTAACTAATTAAACCTGGTAAAGCTGGAACGCTGTGACTTCTACGTTTGGGAAGCATTATTTCAGAAGACGGAACAACAACAAAAATGACATCAAAAATAGGATACAACAGTGAAAAAAGGATATTCGTTTGCCAAACTTGTTACTTTGGTCGAAAAAAATGAAACTTCAAACTAAACTGAAAATCTACACAATTATTGTGGAGCCAATTTTAACTTATGGTTGCCAATGCTGGCAACTTTCAGATAAAGAAAAAAAGATGATAGAAACTGTGGAAATTGACTTCCTAATAAGAGCGTGTAGTATTTCTAGAATGCAACATGTTAGAAACGAAGATATAAGAAGGAAAACAGGGCGCGTATTTACTAATAGCAGAAAGTATAGAATCCAGACAGTTCCTATTGTATGGTCACGTAATGAGGATGGAGGAGAAGCGATGGCCAAAGAAAGCATTGACTTACACACCACAAAGCAGGAGAAGAAAAGGAAGACTGACAACACAGTGGAGGAGAGGAATTAGGGAAAGCATGAGAGAGCTCGAGGTATTAAAGATGATGACTGGAAAAATAGGGTGAAATGACGATCGAAATGCGGGATGCGGCATAGACTGTAGGAACCCTGCTAATAAAAAATAAAAATAAAATAAAAAAAATTTGCGACTTCTTTGGTGTCTGTTACTTTGTTTCCGCTGTACAATACGACGATCCGTGAGCCAGTCGTAACTTTATTCATACATAATTGATAGCATCAAACTTTAAATATTCGGGTTCTTCATGTTGCTGTCAACATAATAACAGAATCGATTCGGTAGGAAGTTACCAATGAATACGGAGGGTTTCATACGGGATACATAAGGTAAACTAATATTTGCTTGCCAAGTTACATATATCCCTGGCGAACGTTTATCTATCGTTTGGACTGAAAATGTTTCCGTTGCGTAAACAAAATATACAGTGTACTGAAAATGTTGTCATGGTAACGGATATAGAAGTCAATGGCATCACTCACCAAGGCTTAGCTTTAAACATAATGCAAATTTCAACGCTATAAATATTTTATAGTTTCTGTGCAGTATTATGCCAATTTGAATCTAATAAATAAATTAATAATAATTTCATTATCTTTTTGCTTTTGTAAAATTCAAAGAGATGTATCCGGTCAACTTGTACGAATACTGAGTGTGTTGACACAGAACTAAGCAGACCAGATATTCACTGAAAGTAATTTACATTTCGCATTTTATATATTATTATACACACTAAATTATTGGAATCTTTCGAAATGTGGCTTTACCGTAGAATACTGAGCATTTCATGGGCAGCACGTATAACTAATGTTGAAGTTCTTAGAAAGATGAAGAAAGAAAGGGAAGTTATTAACACAGTGAAGATAAGAAAGCTTCAGTATCTGTGAGACATCTCATGAGAAATGAACAGAGATTTTACGTATTGCAGTCCATACTACAGGGAAAAGTACTTGGAAAGAGAGGAGTTGGGCGACCGAGAATATCATGACTGAGAAATTTAAGGACCTGGTTTGGCATGAACACAAGTGACTTATTCCGTGCAGCAGTACAGAAAGTTAAAATAGTCTGTATGATATCCATCATCCGAAACGGATAGAAATTATCAGAAGACAAAGAATTATTTGCAACTTATGTGATAGCTGTGTCATATCAAAAACAAACAAACTAACTAACCGTGCTTACCTCTTTCTGATTATGTCACTCTAACCTTAAACTTTGTAACTAATAAAGTGTGTGATGTTATACTCGGTTACGAGACACAAGAAAAGTCTGGAACACATTGTCAACAACCAGTGAGGAAAATTCTTATTTTCTTTTTAGTGGCCAACTTGCACGCGTGTCCAGAAGTTTTTGGGACGATAAAGGTGGAATTACTTATTGTTGACGCCCGTTTACAAACATACTATTGTTGAAGGTACTGCGCCTGTTTCTTTGTATGCTTGCAAAGACCAATCTTCTTCTTCTTCGTCTCCACGTCAAGGTATAGGCTTACAGCCTTTTCCGACTTCACTGAAGCCATCTATTCCTTGGTCTACCTATACCACGTCTTCCCTAATGTCTGTATCGTGTTACTTGTTTAGGTAGCATCATATCTTCTTCCTTTCTCTCGATATGCTGCCTCCATTTAATTTGTCCTTCCCTTATTCTGCTGGCCATAGAATATACATTTAACTCAGTTCTTATATCTTCAATTCGTATTTGATCTCTAAGATACGAAACCTTTGGTTTACCTCAAGAAACAAAGAGCTCAATAGCAAAGAGCTATTGAAAGATTATTTGTGAGTAGCACTTTTGATCTGAATTTTCTGAAGTATCTTAAAGGTGGTGATGTAAGATAAAAATATCTTAAAGGCAATGAAGTAAAAATTTGTACCTAAAACAATTATGTTCCGTGTCGTAATAATATATATTAGTTAGTAATAACACTCGGATATGTCATCAACGACAAATTCCAAGTCTTTATACACTCTATCGTGTTTCATAGTTATTTCAACAACAACAAAAAACAGTTACCGAAAATTTAATAATTGTTCAGTTTAATTAAATTTAACAACTAGTAAATGAAAATTTCCTTTAATAATTAATTCAATGATGGCTAATGTCGGTCTTTTATGTTTTAATATGTTATTTTTCTTTCGTTCTTGCTTAGAAGTTCCTTCAGTAGATTTACAGATTATGTTAAAATCGATAAATACCGTGCTATTGTCCCGTGGTCGATTTCTTATTCCTCTACCGTGACGTGCGTTTGGCGTACATATATTTTAACGCAACTCTACTGAAGATGGCTTCCACAGGTTTGGGCGAAACGTCTAGAAACAATCAGAATGTAAGCAATCGACCACGGCCCAACACCACGATCCTTATCGATTGACTCCACCATGAAAACCTAAGGAATACATTTACAGGTCGCTTGAATGTTGTTTACTAATAACAGTTAAATTATAAATGTTTAAAAGAAATCTGTGCGGAGTTTACAGTACCGGTAACCTCTTACATTTGCAAATCGTAACATTAAAAAAACATTGCAATCAGAGAGTATAAGATGTAACTAAATTCAGCTTTGAGAGAATACTGAGAGTAAAATACGCCACAAGGGGTTGAAGATTAATTTGAGTAGAGCCGTGTTTGCTCACCCTTAGCTCGTGCCAACAAACGGGGACTGAAGTATGGGAACGCATTAGCCAAAAATTACCGTACTGTCTTCCAATAGAAACTACCTCTTTGTTGCTCAAGTATTCTCCTTGTGATCTGATTGATGGTCTCTCTTTCGACACCGAACTGCAAACGACAGCCATGTTAAAGTGTGATACAAGCTTTAAACAGGGTATCCCTCCACCCAAAGCTACATAACAAATTTTATATGTAATAATAATAATAATACTTACCTCGATAAATAAGTATATGTGTGTGTGTGTGTGTATATTGTACTGCTGTTAAAATGCAACACAGTACATAAGAGGAAAATAATAAATTTTAAAAGAAAAAAGATACAAATTTAATAGAATTGAAACATATGTTTTAAAATGTAAACAAAAACATTGTATCAACTCACCCATCAACATAGAGGTAGATTCCTATATGAGATAAAACAGTATAAAGATATATGTTCTGAAAAGAATATATGAAATTTGAAATGAATACTATAATAAGTGGAAATGGTAAGAAAATTATAATATAATAAATACAAACTAGAATTAAGAATATTAGAAATACAATAAATATATTTAATAAGAAGTAGAAAAGTTATATATGTTTTTAAGAGGTGTATGATAAAAAGATGTAACTAAGGTAGGGAATTATCAATGTGGCAAATTTGTAAATTGTTAGAGATTGTATTGTATAGAAATGAAAGGAAATGTATTAGTCTAAAATTATATTTAATAAGAGTAACATGAGTAGTCTAATTTTATCTTCAATCCTGTAAAGATCATGAAGAGTGATATGTAAATTAATATTTGGAATCATTTAAATAAGTCAAAATTTGTACATCACAAAGTTTAATGTTATATGTAAACGAAGAAACAGTAAAAGAATTTAATTTGTTATACCAGACTTTTTGATTGTCAATTTAATAAAGTAATCAATCAGGAGAAGAGATTTAATATTAATATTGAATTTAATAAAATAAAATACAACTCAATAAATAAATAATATTTCGAGAAGTCCAAACATATCTTTAAAAGAACGCCGACCTAAAAGAGAAATCCTGTACTGAAGAATAGTTTGAGTGGCCATAAAATATAATCCAATATTCCGAAGAAATATCTGTTTTGCAGTCGTCGAAGAAAACAACATTCAACGGTAAAACCAATAACAAATTCGCGTGGAGGAACGGATCGCTAAGCCTAATATTGCCTTTGAAAATAATAAACATCAACCAGAAGTGAACCCGTGGCAGCTGGAAGAATTCAGAATCAGTCTAGTTACATTTGTATGGTAGCTATTTTATACATTGTTATTTATCAAAATATTACATACTAACTTTATTTGGTTTGGTTTAAAGAAAAGTAGATATCATATACAATCGTAAATAAGATCAAACAGCTTAATAATCATTAACCCTGAGATAGAGTTTCTTTTCAAGTGCTGATAAACAAAATACATAATAACGGTAATTACATATCTTAATTACAGTACTAGGAAAAAATAACAGCACATTAATAACTGTCCCAACGTGGAATATATTTTAATTACAAGACTTATAAAAAACAACAGCACATTAATGGCTGGTCCATTGTGGAGCAGATCTTAATTACAATACCTGTAAGTAATTACAATACATTAATGACGTCACCAACGTGGTGCATATAATAAATA